>SJYQ01094245.1:213680-248281 GCA_006410935.1 Redunca redunca | reverse complement strand
AAGGCTTGGCAGGGGGCAGAGGGCTGGGGCGGGGGTGGGGCGGGGCAGGGCGAGCCCCAGTTTGAGTGCTCCCATCTAGCCTTCAGCGACAGGCTTGGGAGAAGGAAGAAGTACTGATCCAAAGGGAGCGAGCGGAAGGCCGGGGCTGCTTAGGTCCAGCGCCTCCAGGCGCGTCCAGGAACCTCGAGGGAGTCACGCTTCCCAGGCCCCGCCTCCGCACGCTGCCTCCGCCATCTTATGCCGGGGTCTTCCGCTGTTGCAGCTGTCGTGTGGTGGTGTGGCTGCGGCAGCCCCAGCCTCACCTTGGCCTGGGCCCTCTCCCCGGGCTCCTGTGTGCTTGGAGGCCCCCCAGCCGTATCTCTCTCGGCTGAGCCAGAGGCGAGCACAGAGGAAAGAGTCAGTCATGGTGGCGTCGCCTGGCACCTCCCTGGAAGGGGCGTCCCAAGGTGCCACACTTCGGTTCTCTCGTGGGGAGTGGAAGGCCAGCGGTGGTCAAACCCGTCCCCTCCCAGCCATCAGCTGACCGGAGAGGGGAGCTGCAGAGAGGGGAATGCATGCTGTTCGAGTATTTTTAAGTGTGCGTGGTAAGTCACTCTGTCGTGTCCGACTCTTTGTGACCCTATGGACTGTAGCCCGCTAGGTTCCTCCGTCCAGTGAGTATCTCAACTGTTCCCAAAGCTCTTAGATGCTTTGCTACCTGCCAAATGGAAGGAAGTGAATGCACTTCCAGCAAGACATTAATTAAATCTGTTCTCTGTGTCTATGAGCTTATTTTTTGTTGTTGTTGTTAAAGGTTTTACTTTTGGCCATGAAACAGCTTGTGGTATAGTTCCCCAAGTGAAAGACGCTCAGTTTTGTCCGACGCTTTGCTATCCAGTGGACTGGAGCCTCCCAGGCTTCTCTGTCCATGGAATTCTCCAGGAAGAATAGTGGAGTGGGTTGCCATTTCCTTCTCCAGGGGATCCTCCCAACCCAGGAATCCAACCCAGGTCTCCTGCATTGCAGGCAGATTCTTTACCATCTGAGCCACCAGGAAAGCCACTTAGCTCCTTAATCAGGGATTGAACCCTGGCCCTTGGCAGTGAAAGCACTCAGTCCTAACCACTGGACTATAAGGGAGTTCCTCTCCAGCCACCCCCCTCCCCCGTTTTTTTTTAGATTTAGATTATTTGCAGTGAACTTTGAGTGATGGTTTTAGTTGCTGAATTAGGGTGGAATTAGTGATGGGGGAAAGAGTTTGCAGGGTAAAAAATATTGATAATAGTAGGAAAAGAGGAGGAGGAGAAGGAAAAACAGCTTTTTCTTGGGTGTTTAATACTTGGGAGGCACAGTTTTAAGCTCTTCTATTGATTCATTTACTTGGATGATAAGGATGGCGGTTTACTGAGCTCCAAGATGGACTGAAACACAAGCTGTATGAATCATAGTGAAACAAGGGGATAAAGGGCGAACCAGGGAAAAGCAGGAAATAAGGAGAGAGTGGAAATTTGAAGAGTCTGAGGGATTGGGAATGGGTATAGAGTTCAGAGTACATGGAGTGGCTGATTTGAACTTTGAGATTTCTCTTGTCAGGTAGGGGTAATTGGAGGATGAGGAAGAAAAGATATGAAGGGGTTGTTCTCAGTGATAGTGAAGCTGGAGAACTGCAGGTGAGCAAGTGCTATGATGCAGAGGAGAGAGGAAGATGGATCGGGCAGTGTAGATAGGTTGTGAGGGAATGTCACTAATGGAAAACAAATTCAGAACATGGGCTCTGTAAAAGACAAACTGGGCAGGCATCATGAACAGTGTATCTACTAACCCCTGTATGTGTTCCTAAACCAGGGTAGAGTTGAGCTGTGATTGATTGGTGGGTGGGAGAGTAAGTTGACAATCAGACAGGGAAGAGGCCTATATCTCGAGGTGGGTTTGATTTATTTGCTTGACCAGTTGTAAATGAGAGATGCCAGTTGTAAATGAGAGATCAGCTTTTTATTTGTGAAGTAAGTCAATATTAATTAGCAGCGAGTAGCTCTGACTCTTATTTTCTTAAACTGAGAGCATCAAAATTCCTTTTGCAATGACCTGCATTATCCCCAGGAAGCTAAATAACTCATGTCCCCCATGCCTTGCTCCTTGTTCAAGGAGATTTAGTGGGGCTGACTGGCAAGCCTCTCAGGAAAGCCTATGGAGTTCAGCGCTGACACTGCATTTGGTGCCACTGTTTAAGCCATTTCACTGTGTGTAAAGGTCCATTCATTTACTCTAATGTCTACTTTCCAAAGCATTTAGGAGGTGGTCTCTTGAGATTTCTTATTCTCCCAGGGGTTGATGCAATGTAGCTTGGAATAGATCCAACAATCGGTAAGAGGAAGGTACTCTATAGCTGTCTTTTTTTTTAAACAGTTTTATTTCATTTTTAATTAGAGGATAATTACTTTTGATGATTTCTGCCATACATCAACATGAATCAGCCATAGGTTTACATATGTCCCCTCCCTCTTGAACCTCCTTCCCACCTCTCATCCCATCTCATTCCTCTAGGTTGTTGCAGAGCCCCAGTTTGAGTTCCCTGAGTCATAGAGCAAATTCCCACTGACTATCTGTTTTACATATGGTAGCATATATGTTTCCATGCCACTCTCACTCATTCCTTCCTTCTGCCCCATCTCCATAAGTCTGTTCTCTGTGTCTGCGTCTCCACTGCTGCCCTGCAAATAGATTCAGCAGTGCCATCTTTCTCGATCCCCTATATGTGTGTTAATATACAATATAAGTTTTTCTCTTCCTAACTTGTTCACTCTGTGTAATTGGCTCTAGGTTCATCTACCTCATTACCATTGACTCAACTGCATTCCTTTTTAAGGCTGAGTAATATTCTGCTGTAAATATGTATCACAGCTTCTTTATTCATTCATCTGTTGATGGACCTCTAGGTTGCTTCCATGTCCTAACTGTTGTAAATAGTGCTGCAGTGAACATTGGGGTACATGTGTTGTTTTCAATTATGGTTTCCCCAGTGACTTTTAATCTCAGTTATTCCTTTGCTCATTGTTGATTGTTTATTCTTTAATTCTTCAAGGTCCTTGTTAAACGGTTCTTGTATCTTCTCAATCTGTGCCTCTGGTCCATTTCTCTGAGCCTCCATTTTATTTCCAAAATTCTGGATCAAGTCTACTATCATTCCTCTGAATTCTTTTTCAAGTAGATTGCCTATTTCCTCTTTGTTTGTTAGGTCTTGTTAGTTTTAACCATGGTCCTTCAACTGCTGCGTGTTTCTTTGTCATTTCATTTTCTTTATTTACTTTGTTTGAGCTCTGCTTTCTGCATGTTGGAATATTGTAGCTCCTCTTAACTGTGGAGTCTGCCTCCGTGGGTGGGGTGGGACCAGTGCCTTGTGAAGGTTTCCTGCTTGGGGGAACTTGTGCATGTGTTCTGGTGGGTGGAGCTAGATCTCGTCTTTCTGAAGAGCAGTGCCTGGGTCCAGTAGAGTGCTTTGGGGTGTCCATGGATTCAGTATGGCTTTGGGCACCTTGTCTGCCAGCATGCGGGGTTATGCTGTTTGGTTGAAGGATAGGTATGGGGTGTTCGGCACTACAGCTTTCTGGCTTTTGGGTGTGGTTTAGTCATAGTGTTGAGATGGAGGCCTTTGGGAGGGTGCCAACCTATCAGTGTTCTGTAGGGCTGGGAGTTGTCTAGTGATCCAAAGTCCTGGAGTCATTTAGTTGCTTTCAGTTCAGTTGCTCAGTCATGTCCAACTTTCCGACTCCACGGACTGTGGCACACCAGGCTTCCCTGTCCATCACCATCTCCCGGAATTTGCTCAAACTCATGTCCATTGAGTTGGTGATGCCGTCCAACCATCTCATCCTCTGTTGTCCCCTTCTTGTCCTGCCTTTAATCTTTTCCAGCATCGGGTTCTTTGCCAGTGAGTTAGTTCTTCACATCAAGTGGCCAAAGTATTGGAGCTTCAGCTTCAGCATTAGTCCTTCCAGTTATCCATTAGTCATTTCCTTCTCCAGGGGATCTTCTCGACCCAGGGATTGAACCCAGGTCCCTTTCATTGCAGGCAGATTCTTTTACTGTCTAAGCCACCAGGGAAGCCCCTAGCAAATGCGTAGCACTGATTAAATGTTCAACAAATACATGTTGAAAATGTCTTAAGAGCATTGTCATGAATAGCAGAGGTTGATTAGCATGATTATTGTTATTATTTCACAAGTCTTTGCTATCATATTATGAGCAGGAATGTGTGTGGTAGGATGTGGGAACATGGTACAGTTTCCAACTGTGTGTATTCATCTGAAAGTGTCTTAAGGGTGACAGCTGGTTCTCAGTTACCTTCTAAAGACAGTGACAGGATTTTTCACTGCTTTGTATTCTTTTTTTTAAACATTCCTTTGGTTTCTCATCTTGACTTCCCTGGTGGCTCAGATGGTAAAGGGTCTTGCTGACAATGTGGGAGACCTGGGTTCGATCCCTGGCTCGGGAAGATACTCTGAAGAAGGAAATGGCAACCCACTCCAGCACCTTGCCTGGAAAATTCCATGGATGGAGGAGCCTGGTAGGACTCCATGGAGTCGCAAAGAGTTGGACATGACTGAGTGACTTCACTTTCACTTTTCACTTTTCTTTTGGTTTCTCATCTACTTGTTGTTGCTGTTTAGTGGCTAAGTCCTGTCAGACTCTTTGTGAACCCATGGACTGTGGCCCACCAGGCTCCTCTATCCATGGAATTCCCGGGCTAAAAAAGCCAGGTTTGGGGGAAGAGGATATGGGCACAGGCCTCTGAGGACACAGGAACAGAAAAGCCTGATGGGAGGGGCCAAGGGTCAGAAAGCTTGGGTTTTAGGGGAGATCTAGGCAGGGCTGGACGGAGAAGGCAATGGCGACCCACTCCAGTACTCTTGCCTGGAAAATCCCATGGATGGAGGGGCCTGATGGGCTGCAGTCCATGGGGTCGCTAGGAGTTGGACACGACTGAGCGACTTCACTTTTAATTTTTCACTTTCATGCTTTGGAGAAGGAAATAGCAACCCACTCCAGTGTTGTTGCCTGGAGAATCGCAGGGACAGGGGAGTCTGGTGGGCTGCCATCTATGGGGTCGCACAGAGTCTGACACAACTGAAGCGATTTAGCAGCAGCGGCAGCAGGCAGGGCTGGAATTGCTGCTCCCAGGCCTGGCCATGGACACTGCCCAGCACCCCTTCTCCCTGCCGTCTATATGTCCTGCCCCATGTACTTCACATTTCTGGTTTCCAGGGGCTCTGGGGTCTAGCCTATGATACTTGCTGGGCTCTGGACACAGCTGTCTGCTTGCAGATGTGTGGTAGCAACTGGAGTGCTCTTAATGACTCATTACAACTCTGGAAAGCAGGACAGAGATCTTGCTTCGAGGAGCTGAGGGACCTACATTGGTCCCAGGGGCAGAGGTCAGACCAGAGCTGTTGAAGAAGGAACCAGAGGAGTTTTTGAAAACCTTATGAAATTGGTTATTAGGAAGCAGTACTGAAAAGCTATAAATGAAAATCTGATAAAGTGTGACACAAACATAAGGTGTTGTTCTTACTGGTGTTTTGTAGAAAGCTGGATTACATGCGTTCTATAATCACGTTTATCCCAGGACTTTCAGTTTTATTTCTAACACAGAGCCTCACAGCTTCATGCAAGGTATTTTCCATATACATAAAAATGAGTGGTGACACTGTTGAGAAGGAGGCTTGAATTGGAATGCCTAGCACAAGGGCACGAGCAGGGTTCGTAATATTGCCCCAAGTCCCTGGAGGCCTGGATCCTGCTGGGGAGTCTGGTTTGAGCCAGAAGAAAGCAGACAGTAGACGTTTCAGAAGGGCTCAGTGAAGGGCCCCCCTCCCTGCCAGGCTATCTTGAACCCACCCCAGTCCAGCAGTGGGACCCAAGCCTGTTTAGGCTTTAGGGATGAGGTAGCAGCCCCAATCAGGGAGGTGGATGGGAATAAAGTAGGCACTGACTTTCTTTCCTTCTCTTTAATGTCATGCCTGTGTTACATTGCAGTATAGTTGATGTGCAATGCTGTGACTCTTGTCAGCATGCAACTGCCTGATTCAGATATGATGTATCTATGGGTAATCTGTGTTCTTTCCTGGATTTTTTGCCGTAGAAGTTGAGCTGATTGCTGAGTATTAGCTCCTTGTGGATTGTGTACCTCGGATTCAGTTTTCTGTGTATACAACAAAGGAAGGTAGAAGATAAGTTCTATGGATACTTTCCTAGAGATAGATTTCTGTGTTTATGTGGAAGGAAGCAAGGGATGAAGAAGATAATCCTTGAGGCTTATCAACTAATACAGAATCCCATGTCTAAGATAGTTTGGGACCTCTCAGTTCATTCCTTGTTTTTCACTCTTTTTCCCCCCTTGGGGACCCTTTGTTGGGCTTCCAATGTTTCAGGTTGTAAATTTGTTACTTTGTATGTCAGTTTATCTTTTGCCTGGAAGGTACATCATATACATACTACTGTCCTCTTCTGCCTGATTGATTTCCCTTTGTGTATGATTCTTCAGAGTCCATCCCTGTGGCTGCCAGGGGCATAACTTCCTCACTGCAGTGGCATATTTTTATGGCTGAGCAGTAGTCCATCGTATATATGTACGTTTTGTTTAAGCTTTAATCTTTCAGTGGAGATTTTGTTGGATATCTGTCTTGGTTACTAGAGTCGGTACTACAGTCGGAGGGCTCAAACAAAACCTTGTGCACACCGGGACCCAGACTCCACAGAGACTGAGCCAGACCTGCCTTTGAATGTTTGAGTGTCTCCTGCAGAGGCACGGGTCAACAGCGGCCTGCAGTGGGGACAAGGGCTCTGGCTGCAGCAGACCTGGGAGGCATGGCATGTGGCATAAATCCTGTTGGGGGAGGTCGCCATTAGTGCTTCCATAGAGCCACTGAGAAGACAACCCACAAACTGGAGATCAACTATATCAAAGAAGTTCTTGCACTGTTAGAAAAGTTCTAGGATTCACAACAGATTTCCCAACCTGGGGATCTGGTAGAGTGCTGGGAGCCAGCGTGAGGAACTCCGCCCATGGCAAAGGTCATGAGGAAGGAGGCTTCCGCATACGCAAAGGCGTGATCGAGCCTCAGGAAACCCCCTGTTCTCGAGCATCTACCCCAAAACCAGAGTCTGTTTTATGCTCTCACCTACAACTCTGACTTTACGGGGGCTCTCCCCCATAACCATTTCTCTTGGAGAAGGAGTTAACGTGCAGCTTCAAGGCAATAAAAATTCCTGGGCGTGACAAGAGTGTTTCAGCTTACGGACTAGCTCACATGTATAGGTTCGTCCAGCCACATGTGATTGTTTACAGCCTCCCAACCTGGGAGGCACGAGATGTTTTGGACTTACTAAAGGCAAATTCTTTTGGGGAGCTGGAAATTCTTAGTATAGTGGGTTGGTCAAGAATTATATTGATGAAGGGTTTTTCATTTGTTGTGTCAATAATTGCTGCTAATTCCCTGTCCTGGGTGTGACAAGGGTGTCTTAGCAAACCTCTCTGCTGACAGACTAGCTTGTGTGACAGGATTATCCATACTCTTGCCACTATGCACAGGATTGTTTACTACTTTTCAACCATAAACAGCACAGAGAGTTTTGGAGTATTTTAAAGTCTTAATTAGCATAGGGCTTTTCTCATTGTTGAGTCAATGATTGCGCCAGGCCTCCATATCCTTAGGCACCTGGGAATATATTAATCAATGTATTTGGAATATAGAAAAAGAAATACAGTAGTTTTTAAGGTCAGCAATACTAGACTTTTTGAGTTAATGAGTTTTCTCTTTTTGTAACAGATCGCTGTACTTTGTTATGAATCACTGTGTCCTTGCTATGTAAAAATGTAACTTTATCACTATCTTAAGACTAAATAGATCTTAAGGGGAACATTGGTGAAGGGATTTTCACTTGTTGGGTTGATGTTTGCTGTTAAATCTCCATGTTCCCTGCCCTTATAATGAATATAACTAGCATATAAGAGAAATAAGTGTTAACCTTTAAGCATATAGGAGAAATAAGTATTAATCTTTAAACATATAGGAGAAATAAGTAGAAATAAGTATTAACCTTGACCATGTTAACCTTGGGTTAAATAAATTCCTTTCTTGATTGTAACTCACTACACCCTCACCCTATAGGAATGTAACTTTGTTTGGAGGGTGGTGCCTGGTTTAAGAAAAAAAACACCCTTGGAACAAATAAGTTTTTTGGTTATCAGAAAGAAAGGATCATAAAATGTCAGCAGGTCTCATGGCCAGAAGATGATGTAAATTCCCTAAGACCTTTTTTTGAAGCACCTGATTTTGATGAAGGTCAGGACTGCTGACCCCCATGTGACTGTGTTCATCCCTATATGTAAAAAAAGGTATATAAACAAACCCCCAAAATAAAGAAATCGGATCAGTTTCTGGAAAGACTGATTCCCCCATGTCGTTTCTTTCTTGCTCCCGTTTTTCTGGCTGAATTCCTATCTGGAGCATGGATACTATTCCATGTAAACCAAGTTATTCAGCCTCTTTATCTCAACTAATTTTCCTACTACACTATCCGTTTCTAATCTCTCTATATATCTGTGATTAAATATGTATTTTTCCAGAGACACCGACGCCGTCTCCACCTTCGAATTCCCTGGATCTACCGGGGCTGGACCCTGGCAGTAGAGGGACTGAGAATCCCCAGAGAATTGGACTTGGAAGGCCAGTGGGATTTGATTACAGAACTTACACAGGATTGGCAAAACAGACTCTTGTAGGGCACAAACAAAACATTAGGACTCAGGAGAAAGGAGCAAAGGAGCAGTGACCCACAAGACACTGAGCTGGAGTTGCCTGAGTGTCCAGAGTCTCTGGCGGAGGGGTGGGTTGACTGGCTTGTTGCAGGGTCAGGGGCACAGAATACAGCAGTGCTGGCATACGTCCTTTTGAAGGAAGTTGCCATTAGCGCCATCACCTCTACGTAGTTTCCACTGATACCAAACAAAAGGAGGCAACACAACCCCTGTCCATCAACAGAAAATAGATACAAACTTCACTGAGCATGACCTGCCCATCAGAACAAAATCCAGATGCCCCCACAGCCAGTCCCTCCCATCAACTTCCACAAGCCTCGTATCCTTATCCATCAAGGGCAGACAGAATGAAAACCACAATCAGAAAACTAACCAGTCGATCACACAGATCATAGCCTTGTCTAACTCAATGCAACTGTGAGCCATGCCATGTAGGGCCACCCAAGACGGACAGGTCACAGCGGAGAGTTCTGACAAAATGTGGTCCACTGGAGAAGGGGATGGCAAACCACCTCAGTATTCTTGCATTGAGAACCCTATGAACAGGCAAAAAGTTATGACACTGAAAGATGAACTCCCCAGGTCAGTAGGTGCCCAATATGCAACTGGAGAAGAGTGGAGAAATAATTCCAGAAAGAATGAAGAGGCGGAGCCAAAGCAAAAACAACTCAGTTGTGTATGTGACTGGTGATGGAGGTAAAGTCCAATGCTGTAAAGAACAGTGTTGCATAGAAACCTGGAATGTTAGGTCCATGAGTCAGGGTAAATTGGAAGTGGTCAAACAGGAGATGGCAAGAGTGAACGTCAACATTTTAGGAATTGGTGAACTAAAATGGACCGGAATGGGCAAATTTAATTCATATGACCATTATATCTACTACTGTGGGCAAGAATCCCTTAGAAGAAATGGAGTAGCCCTCACAGTGAACAAAAGAGTCTGAAATACAGTACTTGGGTGGGCTCTCAAAATTGACAGAATGATCCCTTTTCCCTTCCAAAGCAAACCATTCAATATCACAGTAATCCAAATCTATGCCCCAACTGCTAATGCTGAAGAAGCTGAAGTTGAACAGTTCTGTGATGATCTATAAGACCTTCTAGAACTAACACCAATAAAAGAAGTCCTTTTCACTATAGGGGACTGGAATGCAAAAGTAGGAAGTCAGGAGATACCTGGAATAACAGGCATGTTTGGCCTTGGAGTACAAATGAAGCAGGGAAAAGGCTAACAGAATTTAGCCAAGAGAATGCACTGGTCATAGCAAACACCCTCTTCCAACAACACAAGAGATGACTCTACACACTGCACATGGACATCACCAGATGGTTGATACTGAAATTAGATTGATTATATTATTTGCATTTGAGAAGCTCTATTACAGTCAGTAAAAACAAGACCAGGAGCTGCTCAGATCATGAACTGCTTATTGCCAGATTCAGACTTAAATTGAAGAAACTAGGGAAAACCACTAAACCATTCAAGTGTGACCTAAATCAAATCCCTTAGGATTATACAGTGGAAGTGGCAATTAGATTCAGGGGATTAGATCTGATTGAGTGAAGAGCTATGGATAGAGTTTTGTGACTTGTATAGGAGGCAGTGATTAAGACCATCCCCAAGAAAAAGAAATGCAAAAAAGCCAAACTGGTTGTCTGAGGAGACCTTACAAATAACTGAGAAAAGAAGAGAAGCAAAAGACAATGGAGAAAAGGAAAGATATACCCATTTTAATGCAGACTCCCAAAAAATAGCAAGGAGAGATTCAAAAGCCTTCCTAAGTGATCAATGCAAAGAAATAGAGGAAATCAATAGAATGGGAAAGACTAGAGATCTCTTCAAGAAAATTAGAGATACCAGGGAAACATTTCATGCAAAGATGGGCACAATAAAGGACAGAAATGGTATGGACCTAACAGAAGCAGAAGATATTAAGAAGAGGTGATAAGAATACACAGAAGAACTATACAAAAATGATCTTAATGACCCAGATAACCACAATGGTGTGAGCACTCACCTAGAGCCAGACATCCTGAAGTGCAAAGTCAAGTATGCCTTAGGAAGCATCACTAAGAACAAAGCTAGTGGAAGTGATGGAATTCCAGTTGAGCTATTTCAAGTTCTAAAAGATGATGCTGTGAAAGTACTGCACTCAATATGCCAGCAAATGTGGAAAACTCAGCAGTGGCCACAGGACTGGAAAAGGTCAGTTTTCATTCTAATCCCAAAGAAAGGCAATGCCAAAGAATGCTCAAACTACTTCACAATTGCCCTCATCTTACACACTAGCAAAGTAATGCTCAGAATTCTCCAAGCCAGACTTTAACAGTACGTGAGCTGAGAACTTCCAGACATTGAAGCTGGATTTAGAAAAGGCAGAGGAGCAAGAGATCAAGTTGCCAACATCCATTGGATCATAGAAAAAGCAAAAGAGTTCCAAAAAACATCTATTTCTGCTTTATTGACTATGCCAAAGCCTTTGACTGTGTGGATCATGACAAACTGGAAAATTCATCAAGAGATGGGAATACCAGGCCACCTTACATGCCTCCTGAGAAACCTGTATGCAGGTCAAGAAGCAATAGTTAGAACCAGACATGAACAATGGACTGGTTCCAAATTGGGAAAGGACTGCGTCAAGGCTGTAATTGTCACTCTGTTTATTTAAGATGTATGCAGAGTATATCATGCAAAATGCTGGGCTGGAAGAGGCACAAGCTGGAATCAAGATTGCAGGAATAAATATCAATAACCTCAAATATGCAGATGACACTATCCTTATGGAAGAAAGTAGAGAGGAACTAAAGAGCCTCTTGATGAAGGAAAGAGGAGAATGAAAAAGCAGGCTTAAAACTCAACATTAAAAAAACTAAGATCATGGCATCCCATCAGTTCAGTTCAGTTTCTCAGTCGTGTCCAGCTCTTTGCAACCCCATGGACTGCAGCACACCAGGCCTCCCTGTCCATCACCAACTCCCGGAGTTTACTCAGACTCATGTCCATTGAGTCGGTGATGCCATCCAACCATCTCACCCTCTGTCGACCTCTTCTCCTCCTGCCTTCAATCTTTCCCAGTATCAGGGTCTTTTCAGATGAGTCAGGTAGCCAAAGTATTGGAGTTTCAGCTTCAGTCCTTCCAGTAAATGTTCAGGACTGATTTCCTTTAGGATGGACTGATTGGATCTCCTTGCAGTCCAAAGGACTCTCAACAGTCTTCAACACCACAGTTCAAAAGCATCAGTTCTTCCGTGCTCAGCTTTCTTTATAGTCCTGCTGCAGGGTTGAGGGCACTGAGACCTTTTGAAGGAGGTCTCCATTATCTTCATTACCTCCACAACAGTCTGGCCTCAGGGAACACAACCCCGCCTTTCAACAGAAAATTGGATTAAAGATTTACTTAAGTATGGCCCTGCCCATCAGAACAAGACCCAGTTTCCCCTTCAGTCAGTCTATCCCACCAGGAAGCTTCCATAAGCCTCTTATCCTTCTCCATCAGAGGGCAGAGAGAGACTGAAAACCACAATCACAGAAAACTAACCAATCTAATCACATGGACCACAGCCTTGTCTTAACTCAGTGAAACTATAAGGCATGCCATGTAGGGTCACCCCAGACGGACAGGTCATGGTGGAGAGTTCTGAAAAAATGTGGTCCAGTGGAGAAGGGAATGGCAAACCATTTCATTATTCTTGCCTTGAGAACCCCATGAACAGTATGAAAAGGCATCCCATCACTTCACGGCAAATAGATGGGGAAACAATGGAAACAGTGAGAGACTTTATTTTCTTGGGCCCCCAAATCACTCCAGATGGTGACTGCAGTCATGAAATTAAAAACCCTTGCTCCTTGGAAGAAAAGCTACAACAAACCTAGACAGCATATTAAAAAGCAGAGACTTTACTTTGCCGACAAAGATCCATATAGTCAAAACAATGGTTTTTCTAGTAGTTGTGTGGATGGGAGAGTTGGACCATAAAGAAATCTGAGTCCCGAAGGCTTGATGCTTTTGAACTATGGTGGTGGAGAAGACTCTTGAGAGTCTTTTGGACTACAAGGAGATCAAACCAGTCAATCCTAAAGGAGACCAGTCCTCAATATTCATTGGAAGGACTGATGCTGAAGCTCCAATGCTTTGGCCAACTGATACGAAGAACTGACTCATTAGAAAAGGCCCTGATGCTGGGAAAGATTGAAGGCAGGAGGAGAAGGGAACAACAGAGGATGAGATGGTAGGATAGCATCACCAACTCAATGGACATGAGTCTGAGCAAGCTCCGGGAATTGGTGATGGACAGGGAAGCCTGGTGTGCTGTAATCCATGGGGTTGCAAAGAGTCGGGTATGACTGAATGACTTATCTGAACTGAACTAAACTGAACTGAACTGCAGTCTTGGTAGGGGTGCAGGTTCCTTTTGATCTGTAGTTTTCTTAGGAGATAGGCCCAGGTTTGGAAATTCCAAATCCTAGGATTAGCCCCTCTTGAGAGTTGGTTTCAGGGTTTGAGAGAATGTCCATTGTACTGACTGTTGCCAATTTTTTCCTCCATGGACAGTGTAGGGGAATCTTTTTTCCTCTAGGTTCTCACCCGTGTGGTGTATTCTTTGTAGATTGGTCAGGATGAACATTGTGACTGATGGATTTAATTTCCCATTGTCATTCTGTTCAGCATTTCTGCAGCAATTAGAGATGCTGAGCATCTTGTGGTGGAGGTTTGGGTTTGGTTTTTCCTTAAGGGGTGTGAGGTAAATTGACCAGTGCAGTTGGCTTCTGAAAAGTTGGTTGTGTTTGGAATTTATTTCGGCAATACCAGCCCCAGAGCATTTCCTGAGGGCAGCTGTCATTCACATTACCCCAGGTTTTTCGAGTTTGAGTTGCCATTGAGGGTCCATGGTCAAGTTGTAGTTACAGGAAATGTCCACAAGGCAGCAGCACTTTTTCAAGCATACCTCTGAATCGGGGGCAACCAGGATCTACGGCAAATCAGGCTTCCTGGGCTGTTAATTGGAGTAGAATGTGCCTGAGCAAACACTGAAGGTCTTGGATTGGTCAGCAGGAAAACAGTAGGACTCCAAAACTACCATGGAATAGAAAAACCTTTTGAAAGAAAAACCTCTAATTGTGTTTGAAATCCACAGGCATATCAGAATTATCTTGGAATTTTTTGAAAAATACATATGCCCAGGTGTTTCTCTTTTTGGCCCTGATAGGTTTCTACTGAGCAGAAATGTTTTAAAACAGCTGAACTCTATGATGACCTTTTACTTATACCTAGTTGTTTCAGTTTTTCTATTTCATGTTCAGAGCCCCCATGTCAGTTAGTTTATGTTCTCCAATTTCTACATCTCTCCTTTCCTCTGGATGTTCTTTCTTGGCCCTCATCATGTGCAGTAGAGAAGCTTCTCTATGCATATATGTATATGTGTGTGTGTGTGTGTGTGTGTGTCTATATATATATATATTCTACATATTTTGTATAATTCTACATATATATATGTAGGATGTATAAATTTTAGAAAACTTATGAATCTTTGCCCTACTAAAATTTTTTCGATAGTTGATTCCACTTGTTTGACTTAGTAGGAACAGAATGCTACATTTCTAATTTTAAAAAAATAGGCAACAAGCAACAAAGGTCTACTGTATATCACAGGGAACTATAGTCAATATCTTATAATAGCCTCTACTGGAAATTAATTTCAAAAATAATTTGTGTGTATACATACACCTGAGTCCAGTTGCTGTGCACATGAAATATTATGTCAACTGTGCTTCTATCAAACGTGTATATATATGTGTGTGTGTGTATAATTTAAGAAAAGATACCTAAGGGCTTCTTTCTCACTACTTTGTTCCCCCTAAAGCCTCACATACACAGCCCTCACTGTACTAATTACTACCAGGCTACAGCACCCTGCTGAGGTTGCTTGGATGGAAATAGGACAAGGAGTTCATCAAGGCTGTGTATTGTCACCCTGTTTATTTAACTTACATGCAGAGTATATCATGAGAAATGCTGGGCTGGAAGACACACAAACTGGAATCAAGATTGCTGGGAGAAATATCAATAACCTCAGATATGCAGATGACACCACCCTTATGGCAGAAAGTGAAGAACTAAAGAGCCTCTTGATGAAAGTGGAAGAGAGTGAAAAAGCTGGTTTAAAGCTCAACATTCAGAAAATGAAGATCATGGCATCCGGTCCCATCACTTCATGGCAAATAGATGGGGAAACTCTTGGGGTCCTTTAATGGACCGGGACCTGGCAATCTGGAGGCAACGATAAGAAAGTGAAAGAGAGGAAGAGGCTGATATTCCCTGGTTTATGCAGAAAACCAATAAAGTCCTTGACACAGGACTTGGTTTCTCACAAAGGCACCGGGCACCCTCTCGAGGTGGGGTGAAGGCACAGGGCGCCTTCTCAAGAGAGTCTTAGAAGCCTGAGCAGGAGAGTGGGCAAGACAGGTCTCTGCGCTCCAAGGAATCAGCTGGAGAGAGAGAGAGAAAGAAAGAAAGACACGGGGACCCAAGCTCTGATGGAGCAAAGGTGCTTTAATGATTTTTCTGTGAGTATATATAGGCTGTAGTACAAGATGTTTCTTTCGTCAATGATAAAGATCAGGAAACCAAACGTACAGTAACCATTACCAAGGGAACAAGGGATGATGATGGTCACAAGGTCAGGAGACAATCCATATCTCAAGAAAGGGGGTCGAGGCTAGACAATTTTGTCGTAAAGAGAATGTTTACTAAAGGAGATTCAAGCCTGTCTCACACCATGACCCCAGTTCCTGGGAGCAGCATGCTGTTCCGCTCAAAAAGAATCAGAGGACCTGTGAGACACAGCACTAGGCCTCCTCCTGTTAAACACTCCTTGACAATTCCCCCTTATTTATTTATAATATTTGTAAAAAGAGTTCTGAACATTTAGAGTTTGTTTAGTTTTAACAATCTTTGCGTGAAGGCAACAGTAGATGACAACTAATAATAATAATTATCAAGACAGTCATTAGAATTACAGTTCTGGACCCGATGTTGTGAGTAATACTTTGAAACCATTTGCATGGGTCTAGCCTAGATAATTGATTAGCTGGTTGTTCAGCTAAAGTTTTCAAATTAGTGGAAGAGGGCAGATTATTAGAAAAGGTTTCAAATATTTCTATTTGTAATGATTGTACATTCAGAGAGACATTATCATGTATGTTTTGTAAATGAAATTTGATTTGTTCCCAGTTGTAGGCATTATTGAAATGAACAGGAGTAACACAAAATTGAGTAGAATTCCAATCACATTTTAACATTACCTGTTTTTGTACATCTGTTAATTGATCTGCAACCCATTTGATGGCTGTTTTTAGTTCCTGTATTTCCTCTTGAATATCCTCATCTATCTGAGATTGAGTGGCTTACATAGTATGGGTGTTGTCGCCATTTGTTGCAGGAAGGAGGACCCTTCCAGGGCCCGAAACTGGGCTCTTGTCTAACACTCGGAAATGAATTGTCTGAGGAGATACATGTGCTGACAAAGCAAGAGATTTTATTGGGAAAGGGCACCCGGGTGGAGACCAGTAGGGTAAGGGAACCCAGGAGAACTGCTCTGCCGCATGGCTCACAATGTCAGGTTTTATGGTGATGGGATTAGTTTCCGGGTGTTCTTTGACCAATCATTCTAATTCAGAGTCTTTCCTGGTGGCACACGCATTGCTCAGCCAAGATGGATGCTAGCGAGAGGGATTCTGGGAAGTGGATGGACACGTGGTGTCTCCTTTAGACCTTTCCTGAACTCTTCCGGTTGGTGGTGGCTTATTAGTTCTGTATTCCTTATCAGGATCTCCTGTCATAAAACAACTCATGCAAATGGTTACTATGGTGCCTGGCCAGGGTGGACGGTTTCAATCAGTGTGGGTCCCCTAACATGGGCATCTTTAGTCCAATTTTGAATAAAATTACGTGTTTGAATTGAGGTTTGTAAAGCAACACCAGTGACAGCAGCAGTGGTGCAAATAGATATTAATCTCAAAATGCCAAAAGTCAGCCATCCAATGAATTGTTTAGATCATCGGAGCAATTTAGTAAGTAACTGGGAAGCAAGTCCAGCCATGGGACCTTCTTCCTGGGGCTGTTGGAGATTTATTGGTAACCATAGATTATGTTGAAATTGAAGAATCAAAAGAGAGTCATTTCTCAAAGAAATAGAGGAGTTAAGACAAGTATATAATTTACAATTTATGCAAGTTACATAACATAAAAGTCTTATTGAATTATAAGTTTCCTATAGCTACAACAAAAGGAAGTGGAACACAGGCTTGTATAAAATATGATTGATTATAGCAAAAGAAATAATTGCTATGCCTATGATTAGTCCCTGTGAAATGTCCAGTCCAAGTCCCAAGTTCCTCGATGCTTGTAGCAAGTTTCCAGATGTCCCATTGCTCAGGCCCAATCTGTCTATCAAGAACGATTGAAGGACGAGGAGGGGGCCACTCTACCGTCAAGCCATCAAAGAAGTTCTCTGTCATGATAATGCTTCATTGTAGTATTAGTAACCTTCTATGTTATTTAAGTAATATAATCATATATAGTGTTGTTAATATCATCTGAGCAGTTAGATAACCATATACCATGGGGTCCCCAATCAACAATTGTATGATTAGCCATAAACATTAATTTTCCTGATTTGGCCTGATCTTTATCCCAATGAACAGGAATATATTTAAAGTTCTTGTTAGTAAACCCTTTGCATAGTGTTCTTTGTTCTTTCCTTAACTCTTTCCCTAAAGTTTTAGTAGTATAAACATGGTTCATGGACAAAGGAGTAGTAAATAATCCAAGCAGTGTCCAAAAGTCCTCTTTTTAGAGGCAGGGCGAAAGCCCAAGTTTGTCGGCTAACATTTATGCATAATTCTGTTGGGCCCATATACAAAGAAAGGATTTCATAACCTAGAGAGATTAGTTTTTCTTCTTCTTCAGGATGAGAGGGCCCCTCCAAGTTCCAAGGATGGGGCATATGTGGTTGAGTTATTAGTAGATATGATTGGTCTATCTGTCCATTTTATAACCTACCATAAAAAAAGGGGGGTTAGGTATATAAGCCCATTAGGTGTGATCAATCAAGTCAGCCTGAGCAGGGGAAGCAAAGGCAAGCAAAGCAAACATAGCGAAGAAAAATATTTTCAGGATTCCGAGACATTCCCCGTTGAGAAATCAGATTTTCAGCTCGATTAGTAAGGGTATTTATCTGTCCCCAAGTAGGGAGATCATAAGGTTGGTGACGTTGAGTGTGGTGGTTTTTGGAAATTTTTAAAGTTGCCATGGCTTGTATTGTAATTCCTTCTTCTTGAGGTTTTTGTGGTATCGTCTGTAGTCTGAAGGTTGGGGCCCCCCTTAGGTTGAATCTTCTGAAGAGGAAGTCATAAGAGTTTGTTGGATCCGTCTGGAGAAATAGAAGCATATCCCTTTCCCTGTAAGATTAGTTTCTTAGATTTCCATAGATTAGTTAACCTGTCTTGATATCAAATGGGCAAAGGAAGGGAGGTGTCCTTTAATGTTTCAAAATGTTTTTCTGCTTTTGTCAAAATATCTTCTTGTGGTAAGTAAAAAAAAAAAAAATTAAAACAAATCTATATTGACAATAGTTACAGAAAGAAAGGAAAGCGATAATGGTGAAAACATTCCTAGGAAATATTTAAGTCCAAAAATAATCATCTAGAGATCTGTTTGGGGATTGGTAGATAATGTCCCCCAAGAGGACATTGAGAAGCTTTTATTTTAAATTGACCTTGACTCTTGACTACTTAAACCTTTCTTCTTGAATGTTGTTTCCATGAATTTGTTGATTTCTGTGTCAAAGGTATGAGTCGTCATCTTGTTCAGCCAGTGCTATTGTTCTTCCTTTTCATATATGTAAATCAAATAGACCCAATTTTGGTTTTAAGTTAACTTCTTGGTCTTTGGGTATTTTGGAATTGACAAAATTGATGTTGTTATGTTAGAGGTAGGTTTTTCTGGTTGATAGAGTTTATGCCTCATGTTTAACAGATGGGAGAGTCAGTGGCTTAAAGCAAGCCTTTGTAGATACATGTACCCGTTTAAAAAATATTTTTGCATTAGGCCCAGGTATTGGTGGCATAGTCTGTCTAATCAACCAAGCAATGTGTCAGTAAGTAAGTAGGTAAGTTTGCCTTAATTTCCATGAGGTACTATAGTCTTGTTGTCATCATTAACTAACCATGAAAATTTGGCTATGGTTTTGAAATAATGGGTTGATTTCTTTCTCATTTAGCATATATGTTTTTTCTGATATAAAAAGAAATGGGATCTGACTGTATTTTAAGTGGTTTGTATTATTTGGGGCAAAGGATTAGGAGCAAACATTCAAATATTTTTTCTTAAGTGAAATTATTGAAAAGCTGATGCAGAACAATTTGATAAATGAAATGTTGTTCATATCCAAATATATTTGACCATGTCTTTGGAAAGCAAATGCAGCCTGGCAGTTGTTGAATCTCTCTGTTCAGTGTATCAAGGAGGATCATTATACTTGCAAGTCAGGCCTGAAGAAGGTGAATATTTTGCAGTTTTGATATCCGTAGGAATAAATAACTTATTTGGCAAATGGTGTCCTTTTTATGTTGTTTTTCTTTTGTATTGTGAAACAGGCACTGAAGTTGGTGTTATTTTAAGAATCTTATAGACTGAAAATAGAAATAAAGCTATATTAACAGTAGTTATAGGCTTAAAAAATATATTGCGCCAAAATCTAGTAAAGTCTGCTCTGGATAAGGAAGATAAAAGTGTTCCTGTGTATTTTTCTTTATTTAATTTTCTATTTGTAGTTATAATGTGTAATATATTTGTTTAATTATGTCTTATGTTTGTGGATTATAAGGAATGTCTGTATTCTATTTAATAGAGAATGAATGTAAAAATTGTNTAATTTTTTTTTTTTTTTTTAGTTCCACCAATTCATTTATGGCTGGAGTCCTAGATAGAGTGGGCTGTGTATTTCTTAGGCCTGTTTTTGTTTCCCAGGCAGAATTGGAGGTCCAAAAAAGTATTTTAAGAAGTTAACCTTTTCCTAACTACGTGTAAAAAGAATTGGTTTTGCAATTTCAAAAAAGATTTTATTATAATCAATATTTTCTGGAGTCTAAAGAATGTCATAGCCATCCAGTGTCAAAAATAGCATTTCTCCTTTTTGTAGTTACAGTATATTATTAATGATATATGCATGAGGGAATTGCTGTCACATAGGAAGTAAAGCCTTGGCTATAAAATTTTGACAAATATTAGGATTCTTAAGCATATCTTGAGGTAACATAGTCTGTTGAAATCTTTTATGAGTCCCAATATGATTAGGATAAGGGAGAGAGAAAGTGAATCTCGGTCTAAAGGGTGTAGAGGTATATTTAAAAAGCAGTCATGTAAATCAGTAATAATAATGTGCTAATTTTGAGGAATAGTAGTAGGTGATGGGATCCCTGGTTGTAATGTACCCAAAGGTTTCATAGATGCATTAACTTTTCTAAGGTCTGTTAAGAGACACCATTTGTTAATTTCTTTTTTATAACAAAAATAGGAGTTCCAAGAAGAGCAAGATTCCTCAATATGTTTCAATTCTAATTGTGTGTCTATAAGTTCTTTAGTAGCTTGTAATTTTTCTTTCGTAAGGGGCCATTGCTCTGTCCAAATAGGCTCGTCATTCTTCTCAGTTATTTTAATAATTGCTTTGTTTGTTAAATGAGCAGTGGCCCCTAGGAGAAATGTGGAAGTATATCTGAGTTTGCCATTGCATAAGTCAGTCTCTTCCTATTAGATTCAGGGGTGCATTTATCACATAAGGTCTTAATGTTGTAGGTTGACTTTTTGGTCTTTCATATGGGTAGATCAAAACATTTTGATAAATTTCTTGTACTTTGGTTTGAGAAATTCCCACAATTTGGCAAGAGACCTTTTGTATAGGCCAGGATTTGGGCCATAAGTGTTTGGAAATAATAGTCTAACCAGTGTCGAGGAGACCAGAACATCTTTTATTATTAATTTTGATATTTATATTTGGTCGGGCATATTCAAATACCAGTGATGTCCATAAGGATTGTTTTTGATCTGTACTGCTGAACCCGTCTGTCCGTACATTATTAGAGGAGTTAATAGAAATATAAGGCAAAAGAAGTAATTGAGCAGTTTTGTCCCCCTTTTTGAATTGCCATAGAATCTGAGGTGACATCATAATTTGAATCTCTTTATAATTTAAATCAATTATTCCAGGGTGAACAGTAATTCCTTTAGAAGCCAAACTAGATTGGCCAAATAAAAGACTGAAGGTTTGTAGGGGCAGGGGTCCAAAAAGTTCTGTAGATATTCTAGAAGGGACTGCTTGAGGGTAAAGGAAAAAAATCATTTAGGACTGGTATATTGAAGGCAGCACTGCCGAATGTTGAGGGTTTGAGGGAAAAGATAGAATTTTCCCCTGGTTTTTGTTGTAGGGGACTTGGAGGGTCCCCTGTTTGGAGTTCCCTGGAATAGGTTTTCCTTCAATATCAAATTTAGATTTACAGTCTTTGGCCCAATGCATTCCTCTATGGCAGCAAGGGCAAATTCTTGGAGGTTTTTTATTAGCCGTCTTAGGGCTGTCCCTTTCTAAATGGTTTTTATCTCCGCATGTAAAGCATCCTTCATTTCCCTTTTTAAAGGTAGTAGCCATTGTTTCAGCTAGCATTTGCATCTTTTGAGTTTCTGATCCTAGATTCTGAGAAGCCTTCAAATAATAATAGTCCCTGTCTCACGAATTGCAGCGATAGCTCTTTGATATTCCTGATTTGCATTCTCATAAGCAAGTAATTTCTCTGTTTCTTGGTTTCTCCTCTGATTACAGTACTGGAAATAGCAGTTTCTAATCTAGCTAAAATATTAGTATAGCTTTTATTAGGTCCTTGTAATATTTTAGTGTAACTAACTGCAGGCTCTCCTTGAGGAGTAATTCGATCCCAAGCTTTAAGGGCCACTGTTTTGAATTGTTGATGCAACAAAGGAGGGCATTGTATTTGAGTTTCTATGGTATCAAATTGTCTGGAGCCAGTTAACATTTCATAAGTAATCTGGTTTTGGGGAGTGCCAGCTCGAGTATTCTTGTTAGCCTGATCTCTGGCTATATCGTGAAACCACATTGTCCACTGAAGTTGTTCTCCCGGTTTAAGGAGACCTTTTGTTAAAGTTCGCCAATCATAGGGAATAAAGTTTCCAGTAGAAAATGCCACAACATTTAGAAGCTCTCTAATAAAAGGCGAATGTGGGCCATACATGGCTATAGCCTTTTTCATTTGTTGTATGTGAAAAAGATTAATACCATCATAATGAGGTATTATGTGCCCTTGAGTGTCAGAATTTCTTAAAACTGGAAAGATGGCAAAACCATCAGCGTCAGAAACTTGTGATTGCAAAGCCAGTAATTCAGAGAGCCTCTGCTGTGGAGGAGAGCAAATAAGTGCTGATTTTTTGCAAATAATGAGTCTGTATCAAGGACTTATCATAATTTTCCATAAGAGCATTACCAGTTTTAGTGTCAAAAAATGCCTGAGGTGAGTCATCATCAGAATCATTAAATTCTAACAAAGGAGAGACTTCTGGATTCATACCTGCTGGCACAGGAGGAGCAATTGGAGCAGCCGGAGCAGGGGTAGTAGGAAAATTTTTAAATATTTTATGTTGTTCTAATTGGGCCTTTTGTAAAGTTTCATCATCTAATTCATATTCATGTAAGAAGTGTTCTGTCTGTTGTCAGATATTAGGAGGGTTGGAATATACCTTGAAATGGCCAGAAATCAATTGGAATTTTTTCCTTGCTTGGCGGCTTGTTCAACATTTTCTTTGATCTGGTGCCAAATTTCTAAATCAAAACTGACTTTACCAGGGAACCAAGGATTATATTTAACCAGTGTTTGAAAGTAAGCCTCTATTCATTGGCGTGAAACCAAAAGTCCCTGAGCTTTAAACAAATGGTGAAATAAAGTAGAGAAATGATGGGGCTTTCCAGCCACATAACCCGTGTCTTAGTACTTACTGACCTCAATAGGTCCTGAGTCCCTCAGCCGTTTGACCCATGTCTTAATACTTACCAACCTCAATAGGTTCTGAGTCCCTCTGACCAAAATGCCATGTACACCAGTGTCCCTGTTCAGGCGCCACTTGTTGGGGTCCTTTAATGGGCTGGGACCTGGTGGTCCGGAGGCAACAATAAAGTGAGAGAGAGAAAGAGGCTGATATTCCCTGGTTTATGCAGAAAACCAATAAAGTCCTTGACACAGGACTTGCGTTTCTCATGAAGGCACCGGGTGCCCTCTTGAGGCGGGGGTGAAGGCACAGGGTGCCTTCTCAAGAGAATCTTAGAAGCCCGGGCAGGAGAGTGAGCAAGACAGGTCTCTGTGCTCCAAGGAATCAGCTGAAGAGAGAGAGAAAGAAAAAAAGAGACACGGGGACCCAAGCTCTGATGGAGCAAAGGTGTTTTAATGATTTTTCTGTGAGTGTATATAGGCTGTAGTACAAGATGTTTCTTTCGTCAATGATAAAGATCAGGAAACCAAACGTACAGTAACCATTACCAAGGGAACAAGGGATGATGATGGTCACAAGGTCAGGAGACAATCCATATCTCAAGAAAGGGGGTCGAGACTAGACAATTTTGTCGTAAAGAGAATGTTTACTAAAGGAGATTCAAGCCTGTCTCACACCATGACCCCAGTTCCTGGGAGCAGCAAGCTGTTCTACTTAAAAAGAGACAGAGGACCTGTGAGACACAGCACGTAGGCCTCCTCCTGTTACACACTCCCTGACAGGAAACAGTGGCTGACTTTATGTTTTGGGGGCTCCAGAATCACTGTAGATGGTGATTGCAACTATGAAATTAAAAGACGCTTACCCCTTGGAAGGAAACTTACGACCAACCTAGACAGCATATTAAAAACCAGAGACATTACTTTGTGAACAAGTCTAGTCAAGGCTATGGTTTTTCCAGTAGTCATGTATGGATGTGAGAGTTGGACTATAAAGAAAGCTGAGCGCCGAAGAATTGATGCTTTTGAACTGTGGTGTTGGAGAAGACTCTTGAGAGTCCCTTGGACTGCAAGGAGATCCAAGCAGTCCATCCTAAAGGAGCTCAGTCCTGGGTGTTTATTGGAAGGACTGATGTTGAAGCTGAAACTCCAATACTTTGGCCACCTGATAGGAAGAGCTGACTCATTTGAAAAGACCCTGATGCTGGGAAAGATTGAGGGCAAGAGGAGAAGGGGACGACAGAGGATGAGATGGTTGGATGGCATCACCGGCTCAATGGACATGAGTTTGGGTGAACTCTGGAAGTTGGTGATGGACAGGGAGGCCTGGACTGCTGCGGTTCATGGAGTCTCAAAGAGTTGGACACGACTGAGCAACTGTACTGAACTGAACTTGAAGCCCCAGGTGAAGGCAGTGCCATCATGGGTGCTGTGCTCCATGGTAACCAGATCCCCTGGCCTTTCCTGCCCATTGGGCCCTCCCTGGGTGCTCTGGCCACCCTGATAAATATGCACACAAAATTAGGGCCATGCATTGGTGTGTGCAGCTCTCGGGGGAACTTCCATAATCTACACATGATTGTCAGGGAGTCTGAACCCCAGAGAAGGAGGAGAGCTGGGGCCCAGCCCCTGAGTTCTCCTGGAGCCTGGCCCTTGCTTGCTGTTCCCGCTGAGCTTCCAGTACCTTGTCTTGACGGTGCTGAGAACAAGGGGTCCCTCTGAGCTTTCGTCCTGAGTCAGGCCAGGCTTTCAGCATATAATATGCTCCACTCTTCAAACCCTTACCACCACCTTGTGATATTGTACCCTTTGAAAAACATCGACTTTCCAGAGACGGGGGACAGAGAGCCTGCCTACACTGGTCATGCCAGTGCTGTGGCCCAGACCTTAGCTTTTCTCAGAAGAGGGAAGGGAATAGATAGTGACAGACATGGTGGGGAGGGTGGTCCCCAGGAAGGCAGGGATGGTGGGCCTGAGTGAGAAATGCCTGATGGAACCAGGAACACCGAGTGCACCCCCTCTTCAGCCTTCCCAGCCATGAATCGGACACTGAGGTCCCTCACGTGAAGTGGTTGGGTAGCACCTGATAATGAATGACCTTAGACTCAGGCCAAAGTTATTCTGGACAGTAGGAAGTCCCTGGTTATCTTCCAGCTGAGTTGGGAGGTGTCTGTGCATGGCTATCACCCCCTGCTTTATACACCTGCTCCTGTGACATGAGGCCAGAATGTCCCAGGGAAAGCGTAACCATGGTGCCCATGAGGACTTGCCAGCCCTGCTGCTCGGGGGCGGCTCAGTCTGCCGTGGCACTGTGTCCATGCTCACAGGCTGGCTGCCGGTCAGCTGTTAGTTCCCTCGGTATGTGGTGTAAGATGGGCTCAGCAGCAATGGCACGTGGAACTTGTGGGTCTCGTTTGTGACAGTGAAAGCAACCTGCGGGCAGAAGGGGCACTGGGAGAGCAAGCAGCCTGGCCCAGTGCTGCCTTGGACCCAGTAATCCAGGGCTGGAGTCGGGGGGACAGGAACCCCAGGGTCAGCTGGGGGACTGTGGGTGCGGCTGGGGCCTCCCCAAAGGAAGCATTTGGTCTGAGGGTCCCCTGGGCCTGTGGTTCCTAAGAGTTAGGACCATCCTGAACAGGTCAGGTGATGGGGACAGAGAGCTGGAGGTGCTCGGGTGAACCTCCANGATGGTTGGATGGCATCACCGGCTCAATGGACATGAGTTTGGGTGAACTCTGGAAGTTGGTGATGGACAGGGAGGCCTGGACTGCTGCGGTTCATGGAGTCTCAAAGAGTTGGACACGACTGAGCAACTGTACTGAACTGAACTTGAAGCCCCAGGTGAAGGCAGTGCCATCATGGGTGCTGTGCTCCATGGTAACCAGATCCCCTGGCCTTTCCTGCCCATTGGGCCCTCCCTGGGTGCTCTGGCCACCCTGATAAATATGCACACAAAATTAGGGCCATGCATTGGTGTGTGCAGCTCTCGGGGGAACTTCCATAATCTACACATGATTGTCAGGGAGTCTGAACCCCAGAGAAGGAGGAGAGCTGGGGCCCAGCCCCTGAGTTCTCCTGGAGCCTGGCCCTTGCTTGCTGTTCCCGCTGAGCTTCCAGTACCTTGTCTTGACGGTGCTGAGAACAAGGGGTCCCTCTGAGCTTTCGTCCTGAGTCAGGCCAGGCTTTCAGCATATAATATGCTCCACTCTTCAAACCCTTACCACCACCTTGTGATATTGTACCCTTTGAAAAACATCGACTTTCCAGAGACGGGGGACAGAGAGCCTGCCTACACTGGTCATGCCAGTGCTGTGGCCCAGACCTTAGCTTTTCTCAGAAGAGGGAAGGGAATAGATAGTGACAGACATGGTGGGGAGGGTGGTCCCCAGGAAGGCAGGGATGGTGGGCCTGAGTGAGAAATGCCTGATGGAACCAGGAACACCGAGTGCACCCCCTCTTCAGCCTTCCCAGCCATGAATTGGACACTGAGGTCCCTCACGTGAAGTGGTTGGGTAGCACCTGATAATGAATGACCTTAGACTCAGGCCAAAGTTATTCTGGACAGTAGGAAGTCCCTGGTTATCTTCCAGCCGAGTTGGGAGGTGTCTGTGCATGGCTATCACCCCCTGCTTTATACCTGCTCCTGTGACATGAGGCCAGAATGTCCCAGGGAAAGCGTAACCATGGTGCCCATGAGGACTTGCCAGCCCTGCTGCTTGGGGGCGGCTCAGTCTGCCGTGGCACTGTGTCCATGCTCACAGGCTGGCTGCCGGTCAGCTGTTAGTTCCCTCGGTATGTGGTGTAAGATGGGCTCAGCAGCAACGGCACGTGGAACTTGTGGGTCTCGTTTGTGACAGTGAAAGCAACCTGCGGGCAGAAGGGGCACTGGGAGAGCAAGCAGCCTGGCCCAGTGCTGCCTTGGACCCAGTAATCCAGGGCTGGAGTCGGGGGGACAGGAGCCCCAGGGTCAGCTGGGGGACTGTGGGTGCGGCTGGGGCCTCCCCAAGGGAAGCATTTGGTCTGAGGGTCCCCTGGGCCTGTGGTTCCTAAGAGTTAGGACCATCCTGAACAGGTCAGGTGATGGGGACAGAGAGCTGGAGGTGCTCGGGTGAACCTCCATCTGGAGGGACTGAGTCAGCCTGATAGCAGGATGGGGTGGCATGGGCGTGGTGTGGTCAAGGCTAGGAGCTCAGAGCAGGTCCTCAGTTGTGGGGGTAGGGCAAGACCAGCCCGCGGGTCACAGTGCATCTCGGGCCTCCACCCTTCTGGCCCTCACCTCAGTGTACGGATAGATGCTCTCCTGGCCCCTCTTCTATCAGTAGCCCTCGGTGTCGAAGGACAGCTTGTCGGTGCCCACCTTAATCTGGCCTGGCAGCAGGAGCCCAGGTCTGTGGGATGGGATGCACAGCCCATCCGGGTCTCTGTAGCTGGGGAGAGGTGGGGCCACTGCAGAGGGCTCTCCAGCCTGGGTCTTCCAGGGCACACAGACCCGGTGTGGCCTGTCTCGGACCTGGGTGAGCAGGGCCTGGACACCTCTGCAGCAGGGCAGCATCCAGGACCTCAGGCTATGTCGCCTCACTGTCATGAGGGAATTCCAGAGAAGAGAAGGGAGAGAACCTTCCCATCCTCCATGGGCAGTAATCACTTCATATCTGGCACAAAGACTTTTCACATTTTCTCTATGCGTAAGTGTGCTTATTTACAAACTTAAAAAACTGGGTTGTACTAGCCATACTGTTTTATAACATATGCATGCCTGCTGAGCTGCTTCAGTCGTAACCAACTCTTTGGGATCCAATGGACTGTAGCCCACCAGGCTCCTCTGTGCATGGGATTCTCCAGGCAAGAATACTGGTGGTGTTGCCCTCTCCTTCGGGGGATCTTACCAACCCAGGGATCAAAGCCACGTCTCTTTTAAGTCTCCTGCATTGGCAGGCGGGCTCTTTACTGCTAGTGCCACCTGGGAAGCCCTTGTAATGTGTGTTTATTGTTTACTACATTGCACGTGGCTTCTGGGTCAGTAACTGCGCTCAGGCTGCCATCCACATGGCGGGCTGTTCACAGCTGCAGTGCTGGAGGCTCTGAGGGCCTCTGCTCACTGCAACCATGCTCTCAAGTGTCCATGCTGTGATGAGCATCAGCAGCATTTACCAGTGCAGCTTGGGGGCTGGGAGTGGCTCTGTGTGAACCCCCCTCCCCTGGGCTCCATGTGTTCCTCCAAGCTCAGCTGTAACCTGGAAGCCCCTCTTCGTGAAGGGCTCCATAGCCTTAGGCCCTGAGCTTTTGGGGTCCAGCAGGGGCAGGGCCTCCTGCCTCACCCTCCATCTCCTCATATGTGAAAGGGGTGCTTGTGGGGTGTGCACACCGGATGCAGTGAGAACCTAACAAACGTGCAGTGCTCGAGAGCTGCCCAGAACAGGTCACCTGCCAGTCATGGTGACGACCAGCCCTTCTGATTCCTCCTCAGGCCTCAAGTGGCCACAGGGCAAGGAGAGACAGACCCCTGTCCCACTGCAGTAGACACTCAGGTTGTGAGCTCTGCCAGCTCGGCTGTGGCCCAATCAGAACTGCTCAATCTGCTGAAACAGAGGCTCCCAGAGTCTGCAGGGGGACCATCCAGCCAGGACAGCCCTGCCCTGCCACCTGCTGGCCTGATGCAGGGCCCCTTGCAGGGGTGGGGTGGGGGGTGTTCTGGACTCAAGCCCGGCCCCACACCACCTTACTACTTTTTCTTCAGCTCGGTCCACTGCTGGCCACCGTCCTGGAGCCTGGACAGACAGAGGCACAGGCCCTGGGCTGGCCGCCCTGAGGCAGTGTCCAGCACATGTGTGGTCAGTGGCTTACTGCCCAGCTCCACGCCTCTGCTCTGGGCCACCAGAGGGGCAGGGATGTGTGCCTAGGAGGCCTTCTTGTGTTCACATCCCCTGGTAGGAGACAGTGTCTTGGAGTAAACAGGCTCCACCAGGGGTGGGTTGGAGGCTGCGGGTGGGAGTGGAGTTGGGTAACACACACTGCTTACACAACGCTGATCTCTCCACCTCTTCCCAGCACCGAAGGGGTCTCTACACCCAGAGCACCCCCCAGCACCATGTCCTCAGTGCCTGGGTGGCCACAGAGGGTTCTCCTCCCCAACCCAGCCCTGTCCTCTGATCTGCGGGCCACCTTGGATCTTAGCCTCAGGCGCAGGAGAGAGCTGATACCTCCCGCAATCCATGGCCAATCGCAGGGCAGAGAGGAAAGTGCTCACCCAGGGGGTCCCAGGGGGCTTCTTGGTGGGGGTGGTGGGTAGACAGCTGAGCAATCAGTGAGCAGAACTGAGGCTGGAGGCTCCTCCCAGGCCGAAGTGGAGTGGCGCCGCAGTGTGGGGGTGGGGGAAAGATTGGGGCAGGGCCGCTGACAGTGCAGGGAGAGCCCGACCGCCCCTGGTGTTCCTGGAACCAGTACAGTTTGTTTTCCTTCCCTGGATGGTCGGCATTTGGTAGAAGCCCCAACAGGCCATGTGGAGGTGCCCAGGCAGGACTGACCCCTGCCTGGGTTGAGAGGGCAGTGCAGCATAACACCCTTGTGGTCACCTTTACCGCCCTCCACACACACACACACACACACACCCGCCGTTCCCCCCGCCAGCCTGCTCTGGCCCTCGATCTCCAAGGTGCAGGGACACATCACACTGACAGCATAGAGTTCGGGCTCTGCAGAAATGACGGAGGAGACGAGGCTGAGCACACAGGAGTGAATCCCATCATTGTATTAAAATATCACGTGATGTGTGCACGGAACAGATTTTATGTAACAGATAGATAAAAAGAAGGACATTCCGTGCTTGCAGTCTGCAAGATGTTGCCTGACCGGTTGTGTTGCTCTGCGTGTGGGGTCCTTTTTCTTCTTAAACTACATGTTCAAATGATTAGATAGTGAGCCTGGTCAGTTTGAGCCTTAAGGATCAGGACTCTCTCAGGTGGGGAAGGAGACCTCTCAACAAAATTTGTGAGTTGCTTACAACTGCTTTGGAGGTAACCAAGAAGTTTGTATTTGAGACTTAAATGCAGTGAGCTTTGGCAGGGCTGATGTCTTTAGGAGGTGACCTGATGGAGACACACACCTGTTTTGGCAAATGGCCACAGGACTGGAAAAGGTGAGTTTTCATTCTAATGCCAAAGAATGGTCAAACTATCTCATAAGTGCACTCATTTCACATGCTAGCAAAGTTATACTCAAAATTTTCCAAGCTAGGCTTCAACAACAGTAGGTGAACTGAGAACTCCCAGATGTTCAAGCTGGATTTAGAAAAGGCAGATGAATCAGAGATCAAATTGCCAATAGCCCTTGGATCATAGAAAAGGCAAGAAAATTTCAGATAAACATCTACTTTTGCTTCATTGACTACACTAAAGTCTTTGAGTGTGGATCACAACAAACTGAAAAATTGTTAGAAGAGATGGGAATACCAGACCATCTTACCTGCCTCCTGAGGAAACTGTATGCAGGTCAAGAAGCAATAGTTAGAACTGGACATGGAGCAATGGACTGGTTCCAAATTGCGAAAGGAGTATATCAAGGCTGTATATTGTCACCCTGCTTATTTAACTTATATGCAGAGTACATCATGCGAAATGCTGGACTGGATGAAGCACAAGTTGGACTCAAGATTGCAGGGAGAAATGTCAATAGTTTCAGATATGCAGATGACACCTCCCTTATGACAGAAATTGTAGAGGAACTAAAAAGACTCCCAATGAAAGTGAAAGACAAGAGTGAAAAAGCTGGCTTGAAACTCAACATTCAAAGAAACTTAAGATCATGGCATCCAGTTCTATCACTTCATGGCAAATAGATGGAGAAACAGTGTAAACAGTGAGCAGAGCTGGTCTGCCTGCCGATGTGATAAAGTCTTATTTTCTTGGGCTCCAAAATCACTGCAGATGGTGACTGCAGCCATGAAATTAAAAGATGCTTGCTTCTTGGAAGAAAAGCTATGACCAACCTAGACAGCACATTAAAAACCAGAGACATTACTTTGCCACCAACGATCCGTATGGTCAAAACGATGGTTTTTCCAGTCTTCATGTATAGATGTGAAAGTTGGACCATAAAGAAGGCTGAGCCCTAAAGAATTGGTGCTTTTGAACTGTGGTGTTGGAGAAGACTCTTGAGAGTCCCTTGGACTGCAAGGAGATCAAGTGAGTCAATCCTAAAGGAAATCAGTCCTGAATATTCATTGGAAGGACTGAAGCTGAAGCTGAAGCTCCAGTACTTTGGCCACATGATGCGAAGAGCTGGCTTGTCAGATGAGACTGTGATGCTGGGAAAGACAGAGGGCGGGAGGAGAAGGGAATGACAGGACGAGATGGTTGGATGGCATCACAGACTCAATGGACATGAGTTTGAACATGCTCTAGGAGATGGTGAAGGATAGGGAAGCCTGGCATACTGCAGTCCCTGGGGTTGCAAAGAGTCAGACACGACTGAACGACTGAACAACACAGCTGCTAAGTCGCTTCAGTTGTGTTTGACTCTGTGCAACCCCATAGACGGCAGCCCACCAGGCTCCCACTGTCCTCGGGATTCTCCAGGCAAATACTGGAGCGGGTTGCCATTTCCTTCTCCAACACAGGGACAGGACCAAAAAACAAGCATACTTCCCCCACAAGGGGCAATTAAATAAATGAACTTCTCCACACACCGGCAGCTGAGTAGCCCAGTACAGAGAGAGAGGCTGTTGGTGGGTGAGGTGAGCGGCAAGTAGCAGCTGTGACTAGGAGAGTCAGCTCTAGCTTCCTGGTTTGAATCTGCAGCCGCTTCCACTCCATTACAAGGATTTGCTCACTTCATCACCATCACAGGCTCAGGGTGCAGCTCTGAGTCCCCATGTCACAGAGAACGAACTTGAGGTGTGGAGAGGCTGTGTGCTGGAACACTTTCTGGTGTGGGACACAGAAGAGTGATGCCAGGACCACATCTGGGACTAGCAGTGTTGATGGGCTGATATTTTCACTCTGTAACCTTTCCTTGTACACTTACCATGTCAAATGTCAGAAGCAAGCTAACAAAAACAACAGTCAAACATTTTTTGCTGGCTGCCTTGTCACCCCCTCCATCTACAGCCCTGATGCCCTCTCTGCCCTAAGAGAGAACCTAGTCCTGGGAGAGCACAGGGCAGGGCAGGGCATTGTCAGAAATGATTCTGCAGGCTCACCAGGGCCCCTGCCCAGCCTGCAGGCTTACCCTGGAACCTGAGAGGGCAGCAGGCTGATTAAGAGCAGGCAAGGGGGTCCAGCCTAAGAGGGCCAGGGCCAGCCATGCCATGCTCACCACGTGACCCCCAAGCCGTAGCTGCCTGACCGACTCCAGCCAGTAGTAGTCACACAGCACCTTCAGGCTCCTGGGAACAAAGTGCAGCTCTGCTGGTGGGCCTGCCCTCTTCCTCCCACTCCCTTCTGTGTGATGTGATGCTAGAGTCACAGCAGCCACCCAGCACCGGAAGGGCACAACTCATGCTAAGGAAGACTTGAGATGCCAAGGAGGAAATAAGCAGCTTGCTCCCTGCTGGTGTTTCTGCACCTCCTGTCAGGTGTACGGGCCTTTTGTGTCTGGATTGTGAAGCGCGGTGGCTGTGATGAACCACACAGAAGCATGATGGCTGCAATGGACCACGCAGAAGCATGGCCGAGAGGAGCTACCCCACGCCCAAGATCAGGGGCGGCAACTGAGACGAGCTAGCCCGTGTCTGAGGTCAGGGGCGGTGGCTGAGAGGTGCAACCCCACATTCAAGGAGCAGCGGCTGTGTGGGTGCAGGAGGGCCAAGAGGAGCTAATCCATGTTCAAGGTCAGGAGGGGCGACCTTGTCTAAGGTAAGGAGTAGCTGTGAAGAGATACCCCACATCCAAGGTAACAGAAACCCAAGTAAGAGGGTAGGTGTTGTGAAAGGGCATCAAAGGGCAGACACACTGAAACCATATGCACAGAAAACTAGCCAATCTGATCACATGGACCACAGCCTTGTCTAACTCAATGAAACTAAGCCACGCCATGTGGGGCCACCCAAGATGGCTGGGTCATGGTGGAGAGGTCTGACAATGTGGTCCACTGGAGAAGGGAATGGCAAACCACTTCAGTATTCTTGCCTTGAGAACCCCATGAACAGTATGAAAAGGCAAATTGATACGATACTGAAAGAGGAACTCCCCAGGTCAGTAGGTGCCCAGTATGCTACCAGAGATCAGTGGAGAAATAACTCCAGAAAGAATGAAGGGATGGAGCCAAACCAAAAACAATACCCAGCTGTGGATGTGACTGGTGATAGAAGCAAGATCTGATGCTGTAAAGAGCAATATTACATAGGAACCTGGAATGTCAGGTCCATGAATCAAGGCAAATTAAAAGTGGTCAAACAGGAGATGGCAAGAGTGAACGTCGACATTCTAGGAATCAGCGAACTAAAATGGACTGGAATGGGTGAATTTAACTCAGATGACCATTATATCTACTACTGTGGGCAGGAATCCTTTAGAAGACATGGAGTAGCCATCATGGTCAACAAGAGAGTCCGAAATGCAGTACTTGGATGCAATCTCAAAAATGACAGAATGATCTCTGTTCATTTCCAAGGCAAACCATTCAGTATCACGCTAATCCAAGCCTATTCCCCAACCAGTAATGCCGAAGAAGCTGAAGTTGAATGGTTCTGTGAAGACTTACAAGACCTTTTAGAACTAACACCCAAAAAAGATGTCCTTTTCATTATAGGGGACTGGAATGCAAAAGTAGGAAGTCAAGACACACCTGGAGTAACAGACAAATTTGGCCTTGCAGTATGGAATGAAGCAGGGCAAAGGCTAATAAGAGTTTTTTCAAGAGAACGCACTGGTCATAGAAACACCCTCTTCAAACAACTGAAGAGAAGACTCTACACATGGACATCACCAGATGGTCAACACTGAAATCAGATTGATTATATACTTTGCAGCCAAAGATGGAGAAGCTTTATACAGTTAGCAAAAACAAGACCGGGAGCTGACTGTGGCTCAGATCATGAACTCCTTATTGCCAAATTCAGACTTAAAGAAAGTAGGGAAAAGTATTAGACCATTCAGGTATGACCTAAATCAAATCCCTTATGATTATACAGTGGAAGTGAGAAATAGATTTAAGGGACTAGATCTGATAGATAGAATACCTGATGAACTATGGACAGAGGTTCATGACACTGTACAGAAGACAGGGATCAAGACTATCCCCATGGAAAAGAAATGCAAAAAAGCAAAATGGCTGTCTGAGGAGGCCTTACAAATAGCTGTGAAAAGAAGAGAAGCAAAAAGCAAAGGAGAAAAGGAAAGATATTCCCATTTGAATGCAGAGTTCCAAAGAATAGCAAGGAAAGATAAGAAAGCCCTCCTCAGCGATCAATGGAAAGAAATAGAGGAAAACAGAATAGGAAAGACTAGAGATCTCATCAAGAAAATTAGAGATACCAAGGCAACATTTCATGCAAAGATGGGCTCGATAAAGGACAAAAATGGTATGGACCTAACAGAAGCAGAATATACTAAGAAAAAGAGGTAAGAATACACAGAACTGTACAAAAAAAGATCTTCGTGACCTGGATAATCATCATGGTGTGATCATTCATCTAGAGCCAGACATCCTGGAATGTGAAGTCAAATGGGCCTTAGAAAGCATCACTATGAACAAAGCTAGTGGAGGTGATGGAATTCCAGTTGAGCTATTTCAAATCCTGAAAGATGATGCTGTGAAAGTGCT
>SJYQ01094245.1:180711-213587 GCA_006410935.1 Redunca redunca | reverse complement strand
CCATCACTTCATGGCAAATAGATGGGGAAATAGTGTCAAACTTTTTTTGGGGGGGCTCCAAAATCACTGCAGATGATGATTGCAGCCATGAAATTAAAAGATGCTTACTCCTTGGAAGGAAAGTTATGACCAACCTATATAGCATATTAAAAAGCAGAAAATCACTCTGCCAACAAAGTTCCATTTAGTCAAGGCTGTGGTTTTTCCGGTGGTCATGTATGGATGTGAGAGTTGGACTGTGAAGAAAGCTGAGCGCTGAAGAATTGATGCTTTTGAACTGTGGTGTTGGAGAAGACTCTTGAGAGTCCCTTGGACTGCAAGGAGATCCAATCAGTCCATCCTAAAAGAGATCAGTCCTGGGTGTTCATTGGAAGGACTGATGTTGAAGCTGAAACCCCATACTTTGGCCACCTCATGCGAAGTGTTGACTCATTGGAAAAGACCCTGATGCTGGGAGGGATTGGGGGCAAGAGGAGAAGGGGTGACAGAGGATGGCAGATGCTGGATGGCATCATCGACTTGATGGACATGAGTTTGAGTAAACTCCAGGAGTTGGTGATGGACAGGGAGGCCTGGCATGCTGTGATTCTTGGGGTCGCAAAGAGTTGGACATGACTGAGCAACTGAACTGAACTGTGTTACCTCAAGTAATTTTAAACCGTTCCTGCTGATTGTTCCAAGCATATAGCCCAAGCATTCTGCTTGAGAGAGTTGAGATCACACAGGTAAAATGGGTAACAGCACACAGGGTGCTCGGTACCACGGAACTGACAGCCCTTCCTGGGTAGTCGTGACCCTGAGCAGTGATGAGAGACTCGTCCCCTCATGGTCCCAGGGAGAAGGAAGCTGGTCTGCCTGTCATCCGGGTCGGAGCTGGAGCTGCAAGGTCCTTGTCCTATCCTGACCACTCTAGGTCCACCTGCTCAGGCACCACTGAGCCCCTGCTCCATACCCATCCAGGGAGTCCTTCCAGGCCACTGTGACAGGAATTTGTGGTAGGAACTCAACAGAAAGAGTGTGAAGGCAGCTGGGAACTTCCTTCAACGTGAACATAACTTTGCCAGGTACACTGAGGTGATGCTGATGACGGGGAGGCCATTTCAGATGGTGGTATGCCCTGAGAACGACACAGGGCACAGAGTGCCAGAGCTGATGGGCAGTGAGTCCAGAGATTGGCTTCTTTGGAGGAGGGGAGATGTTCAGATGGAAGGTGTCTGCAGGCTGGAGCTCTGGGAGGGCCAGCCAGTTGTTTGAGAAGGGTGAGGCAGGAGGCAATGGCCATAGAAGGGGTGTATTTAGCCCCTGGTAGAATTTCTGCTCCCCAAGGACTGGGGTTATTGTCTGTCTCATGGCTGTCCCCATACCTGAAACAGCCTGGCCAGAGGCAGGTGCTAAACAAATATCCTTTGAATGAATGGAAGTCTGAGTGTGGAGATGCACAGGATAGATGGCATCAGGTTGCTGAGTGGGGGTTGCATAGATTAGGAGGCAGAGATGGGAGAAAGACATACATGGTTTCTAAGCCCAGCCTCGCAGCCCCCATATGGCTCAGCTCCACCCAAGCCTGTCTGTTCCCCCAGACACCCTCTTTTTATGGTAAACTCCCTCTTACCTTCACTCACCTGCGTGTCTTGCCCTGCATGATTTAAAAAGCAGCTCTGAGTCTGTTCCCACCACCTGTGCCTGAAGCCTCTTTATTCTTAAGCTAGGGGATCCCGAGGGCTTTGGCCAGAGAAGGGGCCCCTTTCCTGCTGGGGGACAGCTGGACCTTGTCTGTGCTGTGGACTCTGCTCTCTGTACTTGTCTGCCCATTTCAGTCACTGCCTAACCCAGCATCGGTAGTGTTCATGGGTCAGTGTTTTCCTGTTAATTCAAGCAGTCCGCCAGGCTGAGTGCCACTGGCCTTCGTCTTGACACTGCTGCTTACTAGTGACAAAGGGGCCACCGTGGAGCATAGCTCATGGTATGTCTGCTGGCCTCAGCTGGACTTTGCAGTCAGGCCAAGAGCCAGAGGGTTGGTGGCTGTTAGTGCCTGTGGGAACAGCCGCGATCACAAGCCTTCACCTTGGGGCTTGGCAGCTGAGCCAGCAGGATGTGTGTGAAATGCTCTGCAGACGGGCACATGGGGGTCAGTACTGGGCATCAGCCAGAGGGCAGAGGCACAAACTTGGGGGCCTCCCCTCCAATAGAACAGTGACTGCCCTCCTGGGTGCTGCTGTGTCTGATCTTCAAGGAAAGGGACAAGCTGCTGCACTCCTCATTGCTTATCCTGGCCCACCACACTCCAGAACTGCCCTTATAGGCTTCCCCTGTATTGGGATCTGGCCAGTATATTCCTGGTCCCAGCACCAAGCCAGGGCATCCTGGGGTCCCTTCAGTTATGTGATCGGGGGAAGCAGAGCCACTTCGTTGTGAAGCTAGAGGAGGAGTTGTTTGGGTACAGTTCTCATTTCCTCCAGCGATGCTTCCTGCTTATGGTGCCCAGGGCTCACAACCAGCCTGGGGGCAGCTGTGGGGCCGCGTCTACAGTAGACCCCTCTTCTGACTGGTTGGTCCATGTTCTAACTGTTGGGAAGTCTGTTCTCATGGATTGAGTATCTGTTGTAATTGGCTAGCATCTTTCTTTTTTAATCAGTGTTTTTTAAAATTGAAGTATAATTGGTTTACAGTGTGTTAATTTCTGCTGCACAGCTCAGTGATAGTTATACACATATATACATTCTTTTTAAAAAGTACTATTTCATGGTTTATCATGATACTGAATGTAGTTCTCTGTGGTATACAGTAGGACCTCGTTTATCCATTCTATTTAGAAAAGCTACACCTGCTAACCCCAGCCTCCCACTCCATCCCTCCACCAACCTCTTCTGCCTCAGCCCCCACCAGTCTATTCTCTGTCCCTGAGCCCGTTTCTGTTTCATAGATAGGTTCACTTGTGTCATATTTTAGGTTCCGTATATAACTGATATCATATGGTATTTGTCTTTCTCTTTCTGACTTCTTAGTATGATAATATCTGGTTATATCCGTTTTACTGCAGTTTTCTTTTTTATTGACGAGTAGGGGTCGCAAAGAGTTGGACACAACTGAGCGACTGAACTGAACTGATTGCATTGTATCTGTACTCCATCTTCTTTATTCATTCATCTTTTGATGGGGACATTTAGATTGTTTCTGTGTGTTGGCTATTATAAATAATACTGCAGTGAACACTGGGATATGTGTATCTTTTTAAATTACAGTTTTCTCCAAGTATATCCCCAGGAGTGGGATTACTGGATCATGTGGCAATTCTATTTTTAGTTTTCTGAGGAATTTCAGTACTGTTCTCCATAGTGGCTGTACCAACTTACATTCCCACCAACAGTGGGAATCCACTTATCTCCACATCGTCTCCAGCACTTATTAGTTTTAGACTTTTTAATGATGTCCATTCTGATGGGTATGAGGTGATACCTCGTTGTAGTTTTGATTTGCATTGCTCTAATAATTAGTGATGGTGAACATCTTCATGTGTCTATTTGCCATCTGTATTTCTTGTTTGGAGACATGTGTGCTTAGTTCTCCCCTTTTTCTGATTGGGTTGTTTTTGTGTTGTATGAGCTGTTTGGTGCAGTTTGGATGTTTTGGAAATTAAGTCCTTGTTGGTCACATCATTTGGAAATATTTTCTCCCGTTCTGTAGGTTGTCTTTTTCATCTTGTTTGTGACTTCCTCTGCTATGCTTGTAAGTTTGATTAGGTCCCCTTTGTTTATTTTTGTTTTTATTTCTATTGCCTTGGGAGACTGACCTGAGAAAACAGTGGAATGATTTATGTCACAGGATATTTTGCCTGTGTTCCCTTCTAGGGGTTTTACGGTGTCACATCTTATGTTTACATCTTTATCGCTGGTGCCTGTTCTGATTGGCTGGTGTGTCCTGTGCCTCGCCGGTGGGGACAAATGTAGTTTTGGTTGCAGCACCAGGTGGCCCCTAGCTAACCCCTGAGCTGTGGGTCCAGTCGGCAGTGGCATGCTGGTGGTGTCCATGTGCTAACTGATGTGACATGGCATAGAGGGTGTCGGCAATGGCTGAGTTGTCCGTGTTGTTATCTTCATTACTGCCATTTGCTTCCGCTGCTGAGACTCGCATCACTGAGGTTCCTGTGTGGGCAAAGGCGAGGGGAGTTGATAGTCTCAGCCAGTGTGACAAAGCAAACTAACATAAAATCTAAGATTAAATGTATCCCCTTTTAGTCTACTTATGATGAAGATGATAAAACAATATAAAGTGATGCAAGTTCCAGTTTAAATACTTCACCACAGAATTAGCATAGTTTCCACATGGTTTGTTTACTCTTCCCAGAAATCTTTAGGGCATCCTTTGATGTGACTGTCACTATAGGGGAACAGGTTTCCCTCTGATGTGATTAACTTCAGGGACTTGGAAACTGTTAAGTGCTGAAGGGGAGGGCGATGTTCCACACTCCCACCTTCTCATCATGCACTGCTCCCAGGCCCCTCCTGTCCTCCCTTCTCTCCTGCCCTTGTCAGGGGAGTCCTGCCTGGACAGTGGCCACAGAGCAGGGGCTAGGCTGAGCACACGAACCAGAAGGAGAGAAGTGGCTGGTGGGGGCTGGGTGGAGGGGTTGGGGGCATGTATCTTAGTTGTTAGAACCAAGCCTCTCGTGTTTGGTCCACTGACAGGGCCTGAGATGGCCTTGGCCTCGGCCTCACGTAGGTGATCAGATAACTCATCTGCCCGCTGAGTAGTGTGGAGGCAGAGGAGGCAGAATTAGTGGCTACTGGTTGCAGACCTAGAGGGGAAGGAGAACACCCTCTCCTGGCTTCCTTTCCTGTGAAACACCTGGTACTTTTCAGTCCCAGGTGTCGGTCAGAGACTCTGGGTATATGGACACAGCACCAACAGAAGCTTCCTGAGAAGCTGCGTCTCAGGGGCCTGAGTCTGTGAACAGGGTGGTGCCCTGGGAGGGAGAGTTTGGCCATGGACTCGGAATGGCCAGTCTGATTCCTGTTTTCAGGGGCAGGAATTGGGAGCATGAAAGGACAGCTGGCAGCTGAGCAGGGATGGAGTGGGAGCAGCTGTGGGGAGGAGGAATGCGTGGGGCAGGGCCACCAGTAGGTGACCCTGGATAGCAGATAGTGGTAGCCCCACAATCACAGAAGGGCCGGCCCCCTTGCTATGAGATGCTGCCTTCCCCACTCCCAGCCCTGCACTCTCCTGGCTCTGGACCAGCGTCTTTACTGCTTGAAACCACAAAAGCTTTTGCAGTCCTGGAGCTGCCCCTGCTCATCTCAAGGGGCACCTTCAGTGGAGTAAGATTTTCTTTGATATCCATACTTTAGTTTCTCAGACTCTTTATATTTTTCCTGGTTTTGTGGCCATGTGTCATTAAAACCCTCCATTATCTGATGATGGGCTTCCTCTGCCACAGATCTCTCAGATGCCATCCGCTGGGTGAATGCGGGCCTGTGGTCACTCTGGCCACACAGTCTCCATAGACTGTTGAGAGGCACTGTGTGGCTGCCCCAGCTGGGGGCCCCCTTGTCCTGCTCTTGCTGCCCTCAAGCTAGGTCTGGAGAAGGCCAACCCCCAGTGAGAAGCTACTTTCCAACTTTCTCTCACATCCCAGGAACTAGTCTTCCAGCCTAGGCAGGTCACTCAGTGTTTCCTGTGCTAGTGCTCGTGGCTCACATCCTCAAGAGAGTATTTGAGCTGGGGACACAGGTCCCCTGCCACTGGAAGTGACATGATACCATGCTCCCAAGGATGGACACAAGGGCCAATGGGTGAACTTCTGCCCTCCTTGCTTGGAGGCACTGTGCCTCCAGCCCCTGCCTTCTCCCCACTCAGGTGTGGGATGTGGGAGAGCAGGAGAGGGACCCTTTTCACAGTGAGACCCTCTCAGCAAAGCAAGTTTTAACAAAGCTGGGCCTTGTTCAGGTTTGGAGGATGTGGCTGAGAGTCTGCTGGACAGGACGCACATTTAAAGGGCTTCCTGCAGTCAGGCCTACATAGCAATTAAGTGCAGAGCGTGGACCTGACTGAGCTGGCGACTCTGGATCCTGCAGGCTGAATGCCGAATCCTGAACATTGGAAGATTGTCTGGAACCATAGGACATCTTGTTCCCTCAGCTGAGACACTCCCCCTCAAGACTTAGGTTTCCCCTCCTGCTCTCTAGCAGCTATCAGACTGCAGCCACTCCCCATGGTGAGCCCTGAGGAAACTTGGGAAGGAGAATAGCTGCCCTCTAGCAGCTATAATACTGTGGCCACTCCCTGTGGTGAGCTCTGAGGAAACTCAGGAAGGAGGAGAATACTTGCCCTCTCCCAGCCACTAGACTGCAGTCACTCCCCATGGTGAACCCTGAGGAAACTCAGGAAGGAGAAGGCAGGATGCTGGTCCCAGATGGTGAGGTGTGTATCAGAGGGAATGATTTCAATGAAATGACTCTTGCATCTTTCCATAAATACAAAAGTACTTAATTCGTTAACTTTAGATACTGCTTCCTAGGTCTGAAGTCTAAAAAATTCTCTCTGAATAAAACATAACTCTCAACACTTAGATTGTAAATATTTTTGTGTCTACACATGTAGACACTTTCCAAAGAACAACAAAAGACAAATCTCAACATTTGAAACACTGGCACTGATGATGGACATTCCCCAAAAGATGCAACTGATGGATCAATTAGAATGCTCATCACCCCTTTTTCCATAAGATTGTGGAATGGACCCTGACAGTGGGAAATTATTGTAGGGAAGAATAAACCTGACTCCATGTTGGATCTTTTACTTTAACCTATGCTTCCTGTTGATTTGTTTAGTAAAAGGATACTGTCCATACATAATGGCCTGCCTCAGGTAACCCTGCCCTTCTGCTTTTGTTCAGGACCTGTCCACCTGTGGATGGCTACAGGAAGGAAGAAATTAACACTTCTTGGTCTGCCAGCTCTCCAAGTCATATTCTTTGCCTCAACACCTTGCCTTTGATTTATTGACCTGTCGTGTGGCAAGCAGAGTGAGCTTGGACTCCATGACAATCCCACATGCCTTGCAGTCAAAAAAAACAAAACATAAACAGAAGCAATATAGTAACAAATTCAATAAAGACTTTGAAAATGGATTATATCAAAAACATCTGAAACCAAAAACTGAAAAGAACTCAGTGGTTATCTGAAATATTTGGAAAAGGAAATGGTGCTCAAGTACCCCCTGAAGTCACACAGGGGACACAGCCTAGGGGAGGTCACTTCTCTCATCCAGAGGAGTGTCATACCAGCCACCATTTCTCCTTGCCCATGATAAACACACCGTAATGAGGGTCATTGGCACCTGGGCCAGTAATGCTGTGAACACCTGGATTGCCTTGTCCCTGTGAGATTTGATGTGAAGATAACACAGAAAGAGAACCAGCCAAGAAGGATCTGGTCAGGAGTAAACTCCTCTTCACAGGGACCCTGTGAGACCCAAGCACTTGATCTGCTCACCCTGCACTGACTTTGGGGAACTGGCCGTTGTCATTCTCTGAGCAGGAGGTCTACCTCCTGAAACCCAGGGGAGCACTGGGAACAGCAGCACCTCCACCTGAGGTCCAGAGAGGGTGTCCTGAACAGACAGGGCCTAACCGTTCAGTGAGGCCAGCCCTTGTCCACACTGCACTGATCTGCTGCAGGATCTTGGGTTCCCTGGCATCCAGCATGCCCATTGTCCACCCCAGCTTAAGGCGTCTTGAGAGCCCCTCACTGGTAGGCAACCAGAAGTAGAAAACTGCACACCCAGCAAGAAGGAGAGGCAGGCGGGGTAGGGTTCCAGCTTGGAGTGTCCAAGATCTCTTTGGTCCCCTGAGAACACCTAGCCCTGCCTGCCATGGCCTTTCTCCTCTTTAGTATGTCTCTCTTTGTGGTTAATGTTGCCAAACACCTTCCTCTGTAAGAGAAGGCTCTGTGACCATGAGGAGGTGCCGTAGTCCTGAACACAAGAAGCTTGAGAAGTAACTGCCTTGAGCCCTGAATATACTGCAAGTTAAATCTGCACCAACCTAGGCCAAAATTCCAACAGATTCTCTGTGGAAACACTTCATGTCCAACAAGAGAACCAACCTAGGCCAAGATTGTGACAGGTTTTCTGTGGAAACGCTGTTCACATCCAACAAGAGAAGGCTTGTTAACCTATAGCCTGACCCCAAGACATAAGACAGGTTGTAACCACAGAAACTGCAGGGAAGGCGTTTGAGAGGCTTTTTCTTAGGCATCTTCCCTGAGGTCCCCTGAAGTTATTGGACCTGGAGTGGGGCACTCGGCACTTCTCTCCTCACTACAGGCTGGACAGCAACCCCCCAACCTCACAGCCTCCGCTCCTCCACCTCCCTCTGAGTTGAGTGGAAACTTCCACTCATGAGGCCAAAGTGCAGTCTTCTTGGTGAGTGGAACAGAGGCTGGTGGGAAGGTGAATGGAGGCTCAAAGCTCTTGTGGAAGAAAAACATGTATGTGTGTATGGTGGCTGTATGCTGTAGTAATTGGTTGCCTACACATTTGTGGGTGGCTTTTAGTTTCTGTATTTTCTAAGTTTCTTTTTTTATGACCAACTGCATATTATGAGAAAATTTTTGCTATCAACCATGAGAAGTTGCAAAATAAGATCTTTAAGTTTATTGAAATATTGTAGGAGTTTTCTTTTGGTGACAGAACAGCCTCCTACTTTTAAGTATTTATTTAATTGACTGTGCTTGGTCTTAGTTCTGGAGAAGGAAATGGAAGCCCACTCCAGTATTCTTGCCTGGAGAATCCCAGGGATGGAGGAGCCTGGTGGGCTGCTGTCTATGGGGTCGCTTGGAGTTGGACACGACTGAAGCGACTTAGCAGCAGCAGGTCTTAGTTCTGGCACGTAGGATCTTCATTCGCAGCATAGAGGATCTAGTTCTCTGACCAGGGATTGAACCTGGGTTCCCCGGCACTGGGAGATCAGAGTCTCAGCCACTGGACCACCAGGGAATGCTGCAACCTCCTAAATTTATTTTTTTAAGATTTATTTATTTACTTTTGGCTATGCTGTGTCTTTGTTGCTGTGTGGGCTTTTCTCTAGTTGTGGCAAATGGGGCTACTCTCTAGCTTATATGTGCTCGAACTTCTCATTGTGGTGGCTTCTTGTTGCAGAGCATGGGCCTGAGGGCACATGGGCTTCAGTAGTTGTGCACAGGCTTAGTTCCTCCATGGCATGTGGGATCTTCCCAGATTAGGGGTTGAACCTGTGTCTCCTGCATTGGCAGGTGGATTCTTAACCACTGCACCACCAAGGAAATTGCCCACCCCACCCGCCAACCTCCTACTTTAAAAAAGGACTAAAAACAGCTTGTTGAGTAAGTTTTCAGGAGTCTGAGCTTTGAGGTGAGCATCTGTGGTGTCACTCTCCCAAAGGCAGCTTGGCTTCAGATATCGGCTGGGCTCATGGGCCCGGTGGTCAGGACGGATCTAGTGGCTGAAGACAGGCTTACCCTCTGGTGCTTTGCCCTCACCTGCTCAGCCAGGGTCCCTGAGCCATGGCAGCGAAGCAGAGCAGCAAGCAGGTGGGGCTGGTACAGCTGCAGGACTGCTGTGGTCAGAATGGATCATGCGGTGGAGGAGGGACTGTTGCAGTCAAGAGTGGAATGTGCACTGGAGGCAGCTGGCCATCCTATCCCATGACTGCTGATGTTCTGTGTGCCCATGCAGGGCCGTCACGGTGCCAGGTGGAGTCCGGGCTAGTGTTGTGGGGACAGGACAGGGCCTTAGACAGCTCACATCCCCATTCTCTGCTCCCCACCCCTGCCCCGCTCCCCCTGGTTCCTCTTCAGATCGTGGTTTGTGGCTGCTAGCTGCTCCCTGGGGCTGGGAGGGTGTGTAAACCACCAGCCCCCTTGCTCGAAGTGAGCTGAGACCCCAAGCTCTGGGGTCACACACCATTGCTGCCACCATACATGTCATCTCACTTCTGTGAGGGAGGGCCTGTGCGGGGCTGTGGGTGATGGGAGATTTGGGGATGTTGTGGACTGGCCCAGGAGTGGGGAGAGGAAAGGAGGAGAGAGAGAACCCTTGAACTGCTCAGCCTTCCAGGAAATTCCAGGCCCAGCTCTGGTGAGAGGTGCAGGTGAGAAGCCCTTGCAAGTTTCTGGGTCCCCCTTCCCACCATATTTCAGTTGAAGCCCCTCTGCCTGCTCCACCCCTAACTCTCCCTCCTGTGGCTCCTGCTGAAAGCTGCAGGAGATGGGAGAGTTTATGCTGCTTCCCTTCCCGTAGGGAAACAAAGCCACAGACAAACGTGTTCCTTTAAGAAAGCATGAAAGAAACGAGAAAATAATAGCAGGAGGTTATTATTGACAGGCTCATGTAGAGATGCTTCACAAGCCTGGCACAAGGAGGGGACTGAGAGCTGTTGCCCCTGGTCCTGGGGTTTGCCCCTTCCCATCCTAGCCTATGCTCCCCTTGGTGTCTTCTGGCGACTTGGCAGACTTAAACCTCCTGAACGGATCCTGAAAGGATCAGGACAGGACAGAGCTCCTTTCACAGATAGGAGGGTGTGGTCCACTCTTTACAAACACTTTCGCCTCCTCTCTGTATTGGAACTCAGTTCTGGGTCTAAGCAAGCATGGCTTCCTGTCTGGGACAGCACCCTCACTTAACAAGGCGAGAGTCTTTGTGTCCACTTCTTCCCCATGTGCATCCTGCTCTGCTCATAGTGCACCCCATGGGCCATAATATTTCACTCTTAAAAGGTAAGTGTAAGGGTAAAATACTCCATAGTTAAGAATTTCAAGGTGGCAACAGAGTTGACCAAAGCATGAGAGCTCAGGTACAAGGCTCATGTGTTAGAGAAGCCGCTGTGTGGGCTTCAAGACACTCCATGTAGAGGGTGGAGTGGGGGTGGTCAGGGAAGTTCTGAGACACTCAGCTCACCCGGTTCCTGCACAGGCAACTCTAGGCTCCGTTCTTGGCAGGGTGGGTGACAGTCAGCACTGCCTGCCTGTGTGGAGGGGCTCAGAGGCTGCCCGGCTCAGCAGGAATGGCAGTAGGGGGAAGGAAGGGCACCCTCCCTTAGCATTCCTGACTTCACATCTCCTTGTTAGGGCAGCTGAGTGCCTGAATGGCCCCTCCTGTGTCTAGCTCTGAAGATATGGAAGAAGTGGGCACTGAAGAACATGCAGGATGTAACAGAGGACGCCAAAGGCGAGGCTTGCATTCTCAGCCAGCCTCTGCCAGATTCTGCCTGTGCTTATGCATCAGACCAAGACGCTGGCTGTGGCTCAGATCATGAACTCCTTATTGCAAAACTCAGACTTAAATTGAAGAAAATAGGGAAAACCACTAGACCATTCAAGTATGACCTAATCCCTTATGATTATACAGTGGAAGTGACAAATAGATTCAAGGGATTAGAGCTGATAGAATGCCCGAAGAACTGTTAGATGGAGCTTCAGGACATTATACAGGAGGCAGTGATCCCCAAGAAAAAGAAATGCAAAAAGGCAGAATGGTTGTCTGAGGAGGCCTTACAAATAGCTGAGAAGAGAAAAGAAGCTAAAGTCAAAGGAGAGAAGGAAAGATACACCCATCTAAATGAAGAGTTCCAGAGAATAGCAAGGAGAGATAAGAAAGCCTTCCTAAGTGATCAATGCAAAGAAATAGAGGAAAACAACAGAATAGGAAAGACTAGAGATCTCTTCAAGAAAATTAGAGACACCAAGGGAACATTTCATACAAAGATGGGCACAACAAAGGACAGAAATGGTATGGGCCTAATAGAAGCAGAAGATACTAAGAAGATGCGGCAAGAATACACAGAAGGACTATACAACAAAGATCTTCACGACCCAGATAATCACGATGGTGTGGTCACTCACCTAGAGCCAGACATCGTGGAATATGAAGTGAAGTGGGCCTTAGGAAGCATCACTAAGAACAAAGCTAGTGGAGCTGATGGAATTCCAGCTGAGCCATTTCAAGTTCTAAAAGATAATGCTGTGAAAGTTGCTGCACTCGATATGCCAGCAAATTTGGAAAACTCACCAGTGGCCACAGGACTGAAAGAGGTGTTTTCATTCCAATCCCAAAGAAAGGCAATGCCAAAGAATACTCAAACTACCGCACAGTTGCACTCATCTCACGCTAGCAAAGTAATGCTCAAAATTTTCCAAGAGAGGCTTCAACAGTACATGAGCTGAGAACTTCCAGATGTTCAAGCTGGATTTAGAAAAGGCAGAGGAACCAGAGGTCAAATTGCCAACATCTGTTGGATCATCGAAAAAGTAAGAGAGTTCCAGAAAAACAATTGCTTCTGCTTTATTGACTATGTGGACCACAACAAACTGTGGAAAATACTTAGAGATGGGAATACCAGAGAATACCTGCCTTCTGAGAAATCTGTATGTAAATCAAGAAGCAACAGAACCGGACATGGAACAATGGACTGGTTCAAAATTGGGAAAATAGTACCTCAAGGCTGTATATTGTGACCCTGCCTATTGAGCAACTTTCACTTTTCACTTTCATGCCTTGGAGAAGGAAATGGCAACCCACTCCAGTGTTCTTGCCTGGAGAATCCCAGGGATGACGGAGCCTGGTGGGCTGCCATCTCTGGGGTCGCACAGGGTCAGACACAACTGAAGCGACTTAGCAGCAGCAACAGCCTATTTAACTTATATGCAGAGTGAAAGTGAAAGTTGCTCAGTTGTGTCCAAACTTGCAACCTCATGGACTATACAGTCCATGGAATTCTCCAGGCTAGAATACTGGAGTGGGTAGCTGTCCCCTTCTCCAGGGAATCGTCCCAACCCAGGGATTGAACCTAGGTCTCCTGCAATGCATGCAGATTCTTTACCAGCTGAGCCACTAGGGAAGCCCTATATAGGCAGAATACATCATGCAAAATGCTGAGCTGGATGAAGCACAAGCTTGCCAGGAGAAATATAAATAATCTCAGATATGCAGATGACACCACCCTTATGGCAGAAAGCGAAGAGGAACTGAAAAGCCTCTTGATGGAAGTGAAATAAGATAGTAAAAAAGCTGGCTTGAAACTCAGCATTCAGAAAACTAAGGTCATGGCATCTGGTCCCATCACTTCATGGCAAATAGATGGGGAAACAGTGGAAACAGTGTCAGACTTTTATTTCTGGGGGCTCCAAAATCACTGCAGATGGTGACTGCAGCCATGAAAATAAAAGACACTTGCTTCTTGGAAGAAAAGCTATGACCAACCCAGACAGCATATTAAAAAGCAGAGACATTGCCGACAAAGGTCCATCTAGTCAAAGCTGTGGTTTTTCCAGTAGTCAGGTATGGATGTGAGAGTTGGGACTGGAAAGAAGGCTGAGTGCCAAAGAATTGATGCTTTTGAACTGTGGTGTTGGAGAGAACTCTTGAGAGTCCCTTGGACCGCAAGGAGATCAAACCAGTCCATCCTAAAGGAAACCAGTCCTGAATATTCATTGGAAGGACAAATGTTGAACCTGAAAACTCCCAATACTTTGGCCACCTGATAATGAAGAACTGACTCATTGGAAAAGACCCTGATGCTGGGAAAGACTGAGGCAGGAAGAGAAGGGGACAACAGAGGGTGAGATGATTGGATAGCATCACTGACTCAGTGTATATGAGTTTGAGCAAGCTCTGGGAGTTGGTGATATACAGGGGAGCCTGGTGTGCTGCAGTCCATGGTGTCACAAAGAGTCAGACATGACTGAGCGACTGAACTGAAGACGCTGGTGCTATCATCCTATATCACACATGAGACTAGAGGCACAGAGAGGCTGAGCATCTTGCCCCAGGTCACACAGCTGGTGATAGCAGAGCTGAGAACTGGCTCACTGTGGTTGAATCTGGAGTCTAGATGCTGTTATGACCTGAGGGAGCAGCAAAGACAGAGTGAGGGGGAAACAGATGGCCCAGACTTAGCCAGGCACACATGTATGCACACATACACGTGTGCACATGACCTTCACCTTTGAGGCTACAAGGAGTCAGAGGAAACCAGAGGGCAACCAGGAGAGGCCAAAGGAGGGTGGAGGTCTATTAGGAGGAAAGACCATACTTCCAAGGAGTGAGTGTCTCAAACCCTAGATCCTCTCCCTGGACCCAGGAACTGACTGTGCAGTGACCTAACTGAGTTGACTCCTGACTTACGCCTTCCCAGTGGTTCAGCTCCCACTGGACCCCACTGCTTTCAGTAATAAGGGGGGACTGAGGTTCATATTCTGGGCTTCAGATTTGTTTGGAGACAAAATTTATTAAAACAGGAGTACAAAAAACCCATGAAGGGAATTGGCATGAACATCTCCAGAACACTTAAGAAATCACCTACTGTTTATCTACCTCTTCTCTTGTCATGAAAGTGGAAGGTCTATTTAATCAGTTAATTCTGTGCTCATCACACTCTTTAAAAAAAATGTATTTATTTATTTGGCTGCACTGGGTCTTAATTGCAGCATATGGGATCTAGTTCCCCAGTCAGGTATTGAACATGGGTGTTTGCATTGGCAGCATGATGTCTTAGCCACTGGACCACCAGGGAAGTCTTTCATCACAGTCTTGGGGAGTGTAACAAGTCATAGACCTCCTCTGAGGCCCCCTCAGAGTTGAAGTATGTGATGGCTACAGTAATCTTGTGGCTAAAATATGGTTTATTGGTAATGACTTACTCAGCTTCCCTGCAAACATAGGACTTCTCCCCTGTGTGTGTCTTCTGGTGTCTGATGAGATATGACTTCTGACTGAAGCCTTGCTCACACTCCTTGCAAACAAAGGGCTTCTCCCCTGTGTGTGTCCTCTGGTGCTTGATGTGACTGAAGCCTCGCTCACACTCCCTGCAAACAAAGGGCTTCTCCCCGTGTGTGTCCTCTGGTGCTTGATGTGACTGAAGCCTTACTCACACTCCCTGCAAACATAGGGCTTTTCCCCAGTGTGTATCCTTTGGTGTGTGATGAGACTTCACCTATCCTTGGAGCCTTGCCCACACTCTCCATGCTTACTCTTAGAATTCTTAAGACTCCTGCCCCCGTACATAATTTGCCTGTTTCCTCTGTATTCATTTTCTGGCCTGTGCTGGGCTCTTCCATCATTCTCTCGCATACCCAGGAATCCCCCATTTGTCCTTTGGGTGAGTAGGAAGAGGCCCTTGAAACCCTCCTCAGCCTTATGCTTTTCAGCAAAGGTTGGGGCCTTTCCTTGACCTCTTCATCCTCAGGTTTGTCACTCCAGCTGTGTGGATCAGAATATTGCTGCTGATGAGTTTGATTGCCTGGGCAGGAATCCTTTGTTTGGAGGCAGTCTCTTGCAGATGTTCTCAGGAGGATCTGAGAGGGGTGATAGTGTTCGACATGTTGGCTGAGGAATTTCTGACTGGAGAAGACCAGGGAGCAGGAGGCACATGGCTGGATTTGGGGCTTTGGTTCTGCTGAAAGAGGAAGCTTTTGGTCAGGTAGCTGCTAAGACCTGCCCTGGACATCCAAGGAGCGGTGGCTGCACGGGAGCAGGAGGGCCTAGAGGAGCTATACCACGTTGAAGGTCAGGAAGGGCGGCGGTGAGGAGATACCCCTCGTCCAAGGTAAGGAGCAATGGCTGCACTTTGCTAGAGCAGCCTTGAAGAGATAACCCCACACCCAAGGTAAGAGAAACCCAAGTAAGATGGTAGGTGTTGCAAGAGGGCATCAGAGGGCAGACACACTGAAACCATACTCACAGAAAACTAGACAATCTAATCACACCAGGACCACAGTCTTGTCTAACTGAATGAAACTAAGCCATGCCCGTGGGGCAACCCAAGATGGGCGGGTCATGGTGGAGAGGTCTGACAGAATGTGGTCCACTGGAGAAGGGAATGGCAAACCAGTATTCTTGCCTTGAGAAGCCCATGAACAGTATGAAAAGGCAAAATGATAGGATACTGAAAGAGGAACTCCCCAGGTCAGTAGGTGTCCAATATGCTACTGGAGATCAGTGGAGAAATAACTCCAGAAAGAATGAAGGGATGGAGCCAAAGCAAAAACAATACCCAGCTGTGGATGTGACTGGTGATAGAAGCAAGGTCCGATGCTGTAAAGAGCAATATTGCATAGGAACCTGGAATGTCAGGTCCATGAATCAAGGCAAATTGGAAGTGGTCAAACAGGAGATGGCAAGAGTGAACATTGACATTCTAGGAATCAGCGAACTAAAATGGACTGGAATGGGTGAGTTTAACTCAGATGACCATTATATCGACTACTGCGGGCAGGAATTCCTCAGAAGAAGTGGAGTAGCCATCATGGTCAACAAGAGAGTCCCAAATGCAGTACTTGGATGCAATCTCAAAAATGACAGAATGATCTCTGTTCATTTCCAAGGCAAACCGTTCAGTATCACAGTTATCCAAGTCTATGCCCCAACCAGTAACTCTGAAGAAGCTGAAGTTGAATGGTTCTGTGAAGACCTACAAGATCTTTTAGAACTAACACCCCAAAAAGATGTCCTTTTCATTATAGGGGACTGGAATGCAAAAGTAGGAAGTCAAGAAACATCTGGAGTAACAGGCAAATTTGGCCTTGGAATATGGAATGAAGCAGGGCAAAGACTAATAGAGTTTTGCCAAGAAAATGCACTGGTCATAGCAAACACCCTCTTCCAACAACACAAGAGAAGACTCTACACATGGACATCACCAGATGGTCAACACCAAAATCAGATTGATTATATTCTTTGCAGCCAAAGATGGAGAAACTCTATACAGTCAACAAAAACAAGACCAGGAGCTGACTGTGGCTCAGATCATGAACTCCTTATTACCAAATTCAGACTTAAATTGAAGAAAGTAGGGAAAAGTATTAGACCATTCAGGTATGACCTAAATCAAATCCCTTATGATTATACAGTGGAAGTGAGAAATAGATTTAAGGGCCTAGATCTGATAGAGTGCCTGATAAACTATGGACGGAGGTTCATGACATTGTACAGGAAACAGGGATCAGGACCACCCCCATGGAAAAGAAATGCAAAAAAGCAAAATGGCTGTCTGAGGAGGCCTTACAAATAGCTGTGAAAAGAAGAGAGGCGAAAAGCCAAGGAGAAAAGGAAAGATATTTGAATGCAGAGTTCCAGAGAATAGCAAGAAGAGATAAGAAAGCCTTTTTCAGCAATCAGTGCAAAGAAATAGAGTACAAGAACAGAATGGGAAAGACTAGAGATCTCATCAAGAAAATTAGAGATACCAAGGGAACATTTCATGCAAAGATGGGCTCGATAAAGGACAGAAATGGTATGGACCTAACAGAAGCAGAAGATATTAAGAAGAGGTGGCAAGAATACACAGAAGAACTGTACAAAAAAGATCTTCATGACCCAGATAATCACGATGGTGTGATCACTCATCTAGAGCCAGATATCCTGGAATGTGAAGTCAAGTGGGCTTTAGAAAGCATCACTATGAACAAAGCTAGTGGAGGTGATGGAATTCCAGTTGTGCTGTTTCAAATCCTGAAAGATGATGCTGTGAAAGCGCTGCATTCCAGATGCCAGCAAATTTGGAAAACTCAGCAGTGGCCACAGGACTGGAAAAGGTCAGTTTTCATTCCAATCCCAAAGAAAGGCAATGCCAAACAANTTTAACTTATATGCAGAGTACATCATGAGGAACGCTGGACTGGAAGAAACACAAGCTGGAATCAAGATTGCTGGGAGAAATATCAATAACCTCAGATATGCAGATGACACCACCCTTATGGCAGAAAGTGAAGATGAGCCAAAAAGCCTCTTGATGCAAGTGAAAGAGGAGAGTGAAAAAGTTGGCTTAAAGCTCAGCATTCAGAAAACGAAGATCATGGCATTTGGTCCCATCACTTCATGGGAAATAGATGGGGAAACAGTGGAAACAGTGTCAGACTTTAATTCTGGGGGCTCCAAAATCACTGCAGATGGTGACTGCAGCCATGAAATTAAAAGACGATTACTTCTTGGAAGAAAAGTTATGACCAACCTAGATAGCATATTCAAAAGCAGAGACATTATTTTGCTGACTAAGGTCCATCTAGTCAAGGCTATGGTTTTTCCTGTGGTGATGTATGGATGTGAGAGTTGGACTGTGAAGAAAGCTGAGTGCCGAGGAATTGATGGTTTTGAACTGTGGTGTTAGAGAAGACTCTTGAGAGTCCCTTGGACTGCAAGGAGATCCAACCAGTCCATTCTGAAGGAGATCAGCCCTGGGGATTTCTTTGGAAGAAATGATGCTGAAGCTGAAACTCCAGTACTTTGGCCACCTCATGCGAAGAGTTGATTCATTGGAAAAGACTCTGATGCTGGGAGGGATCGGGGGCAGGAGGAGAAGGGGACGACAGGATGAGATGGCTGGATGGCATCACTGACTCGATGGACAGGGAGGCCTGGCGTGCTGCGATTCATGGGGTCGCAAAGAGTCGGATATGACTAAGCGACTGAACTGAACTGAACTGAAGGCCTGCCCCACTAATCATCTTAGTGCTGACAGTGCAAGATCTGTCTCCCACCAAGTGTGCCTTTACAGTCCACTTTTCCATTCCATTCTTATTCTCTGCATCTTCTACAGAAATCCAGGAAGCCTGTGTCAAGGACCTTTTCTACATATTGCCCAGCCTAGGGACCTTCCAGTAGCATCAGAGGCAGTGTCTCTCCTGAGAGGTGAATCTGCAGGGACCTTTCCCTACGTATAAGTATCTGAAAATTCATGTCACAGTGGTCACAGGTATTTTATTGTAATCAGAGATAAGACTCTTGATGACTTAGATGGAATCATCCTGAGTGGCTCCCTGTGAGGGGAAAGGTCTATTAAGTTAGGGGTGCGTGGCCTAGAATTCTCTGAATATGGGAGGCAGCACAGGGGGTGATGTTTTAGTATGTGCAAGTAAAGCTGAATTTGAGGGTCCTCATTCAAAGACCAGCCTTTGTGTCTGGGTCTCTACACAAAGTGGGATTCAGACTGGATGAGACCGAGTGGCCCAGGTCCCATGGACTAGAGGTCTCTGGTTCCTGTTGCCCCCACTGGTTCATGAATTGCTTCTCTCTCAGTTTTCCATAAATCATAAAATGAAGACGTGTTCTTTCTCAAGCCTCACAAGTATTCATACCTCGTATATTTCATTCAGTCTAGTCCATTTAAAATGTACTGCTGCTGCTGCTAAGTTGCTTCAGTCGTGTCTGATTGTGTGCGACCCCATAGACGACAGCCCACCAGGCTCCCCCATCCCTGGGATTCTCTGGGCAAGAACACTGGAGTGGGTTGCCATTTCCTTCTCCAATGCATGAAAGTGAAAAGTGAAAGTGAAGTCGCTCAGTTGTGTCCAACTTTTCGCGATCCCATGGACTGCAGCCTACCAGGCTCCTCCATCCATGGGATTTTCCAGGCAAGAGTACTGGAGTGGGGTGCCATTGCCTTCTCCCAAAATGTAGTAGGGAATCCTGTTTAAAAATACATCTCCATCCAGACTCTTCACATCCTCCTGCTGCTGCTGCTGCTAAGTCGCTTCAGTTGTGTCCAACTCTGTGCGACCCCATAGATGGCAGCCCACCAGGCTCCCCCATCTCTGGGATTCTCCAGGCAAGAACACTGGAGTGGGTTGCCATTTCCTTCTCCAGTGAGTGAAAGTGAAGACTTAGTCGTGTCCGGCTCTTAGCGACCCCATGGACTGCAGCCTACCAGGCTCCTCCATCCATGGGATTTTCTAGGCAAGAGTACTGGAGTGGGGTGCCATTCTTCACACCCTGACTCCCATGCTTCTTTAGCCAGCCCACTGTCCCTTCTCATCTGGCAATGAACTGACCTTTGAAGGTATTTCCCACTGCTGTCCCTTCCCAAAAATGAACCGAAGCATCGTCTTAGAATAGAGTATGCCACTTGCAGCTGAAAGCTGAACTGTTGTTCCATGTCACCCTGGAAGATTCCAGGTGCCTGCAAATGGACATGGGCCCTGAGGCTTCCATGTTCCATCCATCCTCCTTCGTCTCCCTCTGTACTTCCTCCTATAACCACTGGCATGGCCTCTCTTCCCGACCCTGGGGTTATGGCACTGGCTGCACCCATCTTGAATCCTTTCTCACAGGTGTTACCTCTGGAGAGACCCTGCCACACCACCTTCTGCCACACCCCACCTGCTGCTCACACTGATCTGAGGCCCTTTTCCTGGACTGGTTTTTCCTCATAGCAACCAGCAGCCTGTCTGGTATTAAGCATATGTTGCCCCAGAAGGTGGTTCTATCTATTTCAGGGCATGGAGCCCAGTCTGACACAGAGTATGAACTCACATGACAATGAACTGAAACAGTGAATGCAAATCAGTGTACACCTGTCACTTAGAAATGTGGAGGAAATGAGGAAGAAACAGCTAAAGGTGAGAGAGCTGGTAGGTGCTAAAAAATTTGCTTTTTGCCTCTAAGCCTTTCAGCAGAATGTGATGTCATGTGTTTTTTGCATGAAATATTAAAAATGAGAACAAAAAGTTTTAATATAATTTTTTCCTAAAAGTCATATGAAATGAGTCAATTTCTGAGGCATTTTAATTGAGACTTGACTGACTTTACACTGGATTGTACTCTGCTTCAGAGCCAGAGCAGGGAAGCTCCCTAGGATGGGGTGGGGTGACTTTACACTGGATTGTAGTCTGCTTCAGAGCCAGACCAGGGAAGCTCCCTAGGATGGGGTGGGGTACTTGAAGAGTAGCGCTCACCTCTGCTGGCCATGAGCTCACTCTTCCACCTGCTGCCACACTGATGCTGAGCTCTTGGCTGTGCTTGTCCCTGTACCAGACCAGCAGCTCACAGCCTGGCCTGACCACCCAGCAGGTTCAGTAGAAGACCTGCCTGTGAGTCAAGAAGGCTACCAGGTTCTGCTCCTTGTCATCCTGGGCACAGTTCACAGACCTGGAGTTGAGGCCGGGAAAGAGAAACCACAAGTGATGAGTCCCCTCCACCTGTCAGACCTGATCCCAGCTCCTGGCCTTCAGTCTCTGAGGCTGCCACAGCCCCTACTAACCCTCCTGGGGACTTTCTGTTCACACTTTTGACCGCACCATGTGAATTCCTATATCCAGATCCTATTTCCGGTCCTGTTCCTGGCTGGAACGCTTTTCTCTCCTTAACTAATTAGCCATTTTCCAGGGCCCAGTTTCACGTTTGTCTTCATCTGGACTGACCAGAAGACTGGTGACCTCTAGCTCCTCTAAACTCAAAGTTCTCTTTCATTCCACAGAACTTGGTACTTCTAGGCTAGCATGCACTCCTTAGCATTTACCCCAGCCTCCCTTCTTTTCCGAGGCCTTTCTCCAGTCTCCCCACAGGTATACAGAGTCCCATTCACTTGCTGACCCCTTCCTGTGGAAACTTGGAGTGAGCTCTGACTTAGCTCGAGACACAGAACAGTAATGTACACTCTGCCTCCCCTGATGAAAGACCCTCAGAGAAAGGTCCTGACCCCCATTCCTTCCCAGGCCTCAGGGCCCACTTCTCACTAGAGCTTAGCCTGGTGAAGTTGCTGCCTTCATGGGCTCAAGGTCCCTCATGTTAGGTTATCCTGACACTGTACAGTTCTTCAAAAGTAGAAAAATTAAGGTTACGTATTCCTAAGATCAATTGGTTAATTTCTATCTGAAGTATGTCCTCCAAAAGGACATGGGTTGTGTGATCGGGTTCAGTAATGAACCCTACTGTCTTGGAACACAGAAAGTGATTGGTAAGGGTCAGTTAGGCGAGTTTAAAGTGTCCCTGGTGAATCTAGACTCCTCAAGTTGTTTTCAAGTACCCCAGTTATGTTGAGCATAGAGACTTATATTTTGAGGGCATACGAAATGGCAACCCACTCCAGTATTCTTGCCTGCAGAATCCCGTGGATGGAGGAGCCTGGTGGGCTACAGTCCACAGGGTCGAAAAGAGGCGGACACGACTGAGCAACTTCACTTTCTTTCACTTTCACTACTTTTTTATTTCTTTCATTCTACTGTCTTTTGAAAGGAAAGAACATAGTATGGTGGAAGAAGAGGAAAGATGTGAAAGCTATTGAAGGAGGCTGGTTGAGAAGGAAAGGGGTGTGGGCTTAAAGGAGGAGCGACCTTCATACCTGCAGGCTCACTGCACTCACCTCAATCCGCTTGGCCCAAGATGTGTCCTTTCCATTCACATACTCATAGCAGTTTCTCCCTTTGGTGATCTGAGTGTCTGAAAAAGGGCTAAAAACTTCTTTTTCTTTTTTGGTGGGAGGTAACAGAAGAATTATTTTCCTCTGCTATCATCAGTGCTCTTCAGCCTGCATGAATTAGTTGTCACTCCTGACCACGTGGTAAGCTCCTTAATCATCACCTCCATGTCTGAGTCTGTTGGTGCACTCAGGGCAAGGACTCCACATGGGAAAAGCCACTTCTGTGTGCCTGTACCGCTGTGCTCCCACTGCTCCTCTGATCTTTAGATAGAAGTCCCGTGTTCATGCACAGTGCACACAGTACACAGGGCTAGCCATGTCATCCTCATACACGTCCTCACATGTAGACATGAGGTCCCATGCCGCATACACCAGTGATTGGAGGTCAGAGGACAGGGGATGAGGGTGTTCTCACCAGCCAGGAGTATCTACTCTTGGCAGCCTCTTCATCGTCTGTGATCTGGCCCACGTAGGAGCCAAAGCGCAGGCCTAGTGGCAGATCAGACACCTTGTTCCACACTCCAAGCCCAGTCTAAGGGATGCCTGATGGCCTGATACTTAACCCAGGGGGCAGACCGAGGGCTGAGTGATTGGCATGCCCCTTCTCCACTGCACAGTCCTTTACAAAGGTCAGGAGCCCGTGAATAGCACAGCTGTCAATGAAGTTCTCACACTTCTCACAATCTGGAGGTGAGGGCAATGGGGATGAGGGGAGGTATAGTGATGTTACTGGTCATAAAGAACTTCAGAATGAAACGGGGCGCTCATGGCATTTGGCCTTGATCCTGTACCTCAAGTCATAAGAGGAAAGGGATGATTGGGGGACCAATTATTGTGCCAAGGCCTCATAACCCCTTCTCCATGAATGGGCCCATGGGGTCATTCACAGAGGTAGTCGTCATTCTGGGGCTCGCTGACCTCTTGGTACACATGGCTCGCTCTGTCTTATAGACTGTACATCTTCACTTCAGTCTCCTTTCGAATGGGCTACTGGGGTCACTCACAGAGGTGTTGGTCGTCCTGGGGCTCGCTGGCCTCTTATATGGGTCACTTTTTCTCGTAGACTGTACATATTCACTTCAGTCTCCTTTCAAATGGGCCCATGGGGTGGGTCACAGAGGTAGTTGTCCTGGGGCTCGCTGACCTCTTGGTACATATGCCTCGCTTTTTCTCATAGGCTGTACATCTTCACTTCAGTCTCCTTTCTTCTGAGTTCTGAGTTGGAGAAGAGAAGTTGAGCAAGGCTGGTGGGGTCTGGAGGGTTAGATCCTGTTTGATCAGAAACTGTGGTATCGCCCACCTGTTCATTTGTATACTTCGTTAAAAATTTTTTTACATTTATTAAAAAATTTTTATGTATGTATTTTTACTCATTAATGTTACATTATTTATTGGCCACACTGCATGGCATGTGGGATCTTAGTTCCCTGACCCGGAATGGAACCCAGCCTCCTGCAGTGGAAGCATGGAGTCTTAACCACTTAATCACCAGGAAAGTTCCTTCTTCATACTTTGTTTTTTCTCCCTTTAACTACCGGTTCAGAGAGACTGAGGCTACACACTGACTAAAGATGCCCAGTTTAATGTTAGCATCCTGTACTTCCTGTTAGTAGGTTTAATTTCCCAACGTTCTTACTTAGAAAATAGTTCACGGACACATCTACTCAGAAAATATATGTTGAGGGCACATTACAGATAAGGCATTGTGCAGAGGCCTGGGCATAAACACTAACAAAGCATGGTCCTATTATCACAGCTAGATTTATTGAACAGCTTCAGTGTGTCAACACTTTTATATTTAATTTAATGCTTTCAAACACTTTACAGTGTGTTTGAAAGCAATAAGAAGATTGCTTATCTTCAGTTTACAGATAAGCAGTCAGAACCTCAGAAAATAGGTAAGATTTTCCTTTCCAAAGGCCACAGTGCTAACTTTAGGTCTCAGATCAGTCCAGCTTAAATCCACACCTACTCAAAGTCTATCCTACATACCTGGGCCATAGTTATTAGCCTTTCTAGAGGAATTAGAGGAAGTGAAGTACCCAAGTTATTTCCTCTTACCCACTTTTTGTCTCAGGTGCTGTTCAGAGGTACTTGCTTCTCTGGGAGGGGGCACTGGTATCTGGGCCTGCTTCAGGCCATGTGTCTTCAGGAATTTTGATCCTCCTGGCAGTTCCTTCAAACTAGGTTAGTTACTTACTAGTGCCCTGGACATTCCCTTCTGTGTGAGAGGCACATAGTAAAAGACAACATACATTTCTTTAGTTCTTTAGGAGTTTATGAAGTGTTTTCCCAAGCATGATTTTAGTTAATACTTTGACAATTCTTGGAAATATCCAGTGTTGTGGGGGGAGGAGGAGTGGAGAGGGTGTCTGAACACTGGAGTGTAAATAAAGGACCTAAGTGGGTAGTGAATCAAAACTAGAACTCGTATCTTAAAGTTCTTTCCCTTCAACTTTCTCCATAAAAGTGAGAGCAAGGCAGGGAGAATAGCTGGAGAATCAACAAGGTCAGGAAAGAAGAGGGTAAGGGCTCAGAGAAAACAGGGGTGGGGTGGGGTTTCTATTAAATAGTGCCCCTTTGGTGAATGAGGAAGTGTGGTACAGAGGGGACAAAACACATCGGGAAAATGAGGTGACAAAGCAGTGAGATTGGGAAGAAAAAAAGACGATTGGCAGAAACATATAGACAATAAAGAAAATAAGCTGAAAAGTTGCAGATTGCCATGGCCATTGAGACAATGTTTGGAATTAAAGTAGCTGGTCCCGTCAATTCTGCTTGAATAAGGTTGTACAACTAGCTGGTTTTCCTCCGTTTCCTGATCCATAAATTGGTATACATGCTAATTCTTGATGTTATAGTAGACATGAAGTTTGATAACATTCAACAGAATGTCTTAGAGCTATTTGATACAGTATGAATGTGAGAGTCCATCCCTGCTATCAGTTTACTCCCTCAGCTGTCTCTGTATTTGAAGTCCGGCTCACAGATACTATCTTCAGCATTCCTTGACCTTCCTCCTAGATGAATGTTTAAATGTGGAGTCACTCATTCAGAAAACATTCAGGGGGCCCTCAGGGGCTTTTAGCTGGGCCTGAACTTCTACGAATTAACAGATATGGCCTAGGCTCTCAAAGCTCACGACACAGGGGCAGGCTAAACAAATGATTCTGTTCGGTAGTTAGAATAGGAAAAAGGAGTCCAGAATGGCGGTGGCTAAAAGACAAGGAAGGGAAAAGCCCACGAAAACAGAACAAAGGAAGGTCCGAGGACCAGAGTGAGGACCTCAGGTAGAACAAACAACACTCTTGGCTAGCCCAATTTACGTAGGGCAGGCCCAGGGGGAGGAAAAAAGAGAAACAGAGGAGCCAAAGGGCTGGGGTGGGGGTCGGGGGTCTCTCTCCCCACTGCACTCGTTTTCTGTTTCCTCTTGGCAGGCATCTTTGGGTCGGCATGCCTGACGCCTCGGTGATGTATTTTCCTGTTGTTTTCTAAATAAAACTGAGCTGTAACACTGATCTGTCCAAGAGCTACAACATGGTCTGTCCGAGACCCGAGAGCTATAACATGGTCTGTATGAGAGCTGTGACATGCCGAGAGCCTTAACATCCGTCGCTTCAAATTTTTGTTGAGATGAGACAGAACCAAGTCTCCTCGGTAATCTCTTACACTCCCCTGACAAATATGGTGCTGTGACTTGGGTTTAACCTGGCTGAAACAACCTCAGCGTGGTCCCCCGCAAGGAGGAGGCCAAGCACAGCAGGAGCCCAACTTGGCAAAAGCTCCTGAGGTAGAAGTGGAATGTGAAGAAAACCCAGTGCAGGGGAAGTGACAAGAGGCCCATCGTGCTGGGAACTGGGACAGCGAAAAACAAACTCAGCAGAAAGCTCACTCGGATCAGTCTCAGATTCCAGAAGACCTCCAGTTAAGGTAGGAGGTCCTCGGTCCTCTAACTGGAGGGACATATGCCTAACAAAATCTTAATTCCTTTACAGTTTCTTGTTTCCTCAACCCCACCCCTCCACCCCCCACCCCCGCGAACAGGTGGGTGGCAGTGGGCGCAACTGAGGGACTCTGGAGAGGCTACTCTTCGATATGTCCCAAAGACACTACCTGCTGAGCCCCACTAACTATTACCCAAGCCGGTGGGGGTTCTTCTGTCCTTAATCATCTTTGTGCCAAGGATAAGGCCAATGAAAGCTGTGAGCACAGGTCAGCTATTTAGCAGATTTTCTGGCCGGCTATGAAGGGGATTCCTTGGCACGTTTTTCCCACTGCTTTTTCCTCCTGTCCTTTAGCTCGCTCTCCTGGGACTCGGAGCCCGGCCAAAATCCAGGATGCCTGGCTTCAGGACCTAATGAAGCTCAGGCTCTGATATCTCATTGCAAAAATTCAGTGAGAGACAAAGTGATTGGTAAGAGGTGGATTTGTTAGGATTCAGAGAGAAGCACACTGCACTGCAGGATGTGGGCTATTGCAGAGGGCTCTGAACATGGAATGTGGCCTGGCTAGGTTTTGCCAGCTGAGTGAATTCATATGCTAATGAGTGGGAGGATCATCCCAGCCATTGGGGAACAACCCACTCCTCTGTCTTTTGACAGTGCATTGGAGCTGTCCTGCCACCTCTGGGTGTGTCATTTAGTTTACAGATTGGGGATTAAGGTTTGCTTGAATTTGACTTGTCATCTTAGACCCAATTGAGTTTAATCGGTTTATGTTATGCCCTTGTGCTGTGTCATTCTTTCAAAGGTTGTGCCCTGTCCCCTTCCCTCCTGTTTCATACTTTTTTCCTGAGCCCCATCCAGGCCCACAATGTTGCCTCTACAATCTTCTGGAGGGACAACTAGAAGATAGCTGGCCCTTGGGAGGGAAATACTGGATAATATCCAATCTTTCTAGATATTCAGCCCTTCATCTTCCATGTTTCCTACAGCATGTACAACACCAGCATCTCTCAGTGAATCTGCTATGGTGGGCAACAGGCACACAAGGCCTGCTAGAAGTCCACCAGTTGGCATCCCTTCAAAGGCAATTGGGCTTCCAGGGATAATGTTTGCCACTTTGGGAGTTAGCCCTGCAGGCTGTTTGGGCCCAAACCCTTACCACCCTTCTAAAGTTATAAACATACCCCTGGATCAAATCTCCACTCCACTCTTATGGAACATCTGGTCTGTTGCCTCTTAACAAATTTGTTCTTAAGCCAATTAACTCCTACAATCAAGACCCTGCCCCCTTGTTGCTCTAGCCAGTCTATTATTAAAACACCTTAATGCTCCTAACAGGGCCAGATAACCCACTCCTTTGTCATTACTTCTGTTATTACATAAAGTGGGTCTATGACAACAATGCTTACCAAGGGAGACACCCTTATCTCCTCTTATGGAGGAGTAGGGGAAGAAATCAATGACTTAAATCCCTTAGAGTAGTAAGAGGGTAAAGCTTATGACTGTTTCACTGTTTCCCAGTCTCAGGGCATAGGCTTGGATTGCTTTACATCATGATATCTATTCCCATCTGAACAAAATGAGTTAAAATTACAACCCCTTAATCCTACCCAGCACTGGTCATGCTGGAGACCTTGGGGACGCTCAACTCCAGTCCGAGGGTCCCAGGAGGTCAACCTGCCTCGACCTGCTTCAGGATCTGGTCCTTGAAAGATTGTCACGCCTCAACCAACTTGGGGGTTCGCCAGTCCAGAGGCCGACCTGCCTCTACCTGCCCAGGGATTCGATCTCCAGGAGACTGTCACGCCTCAGTCTGCCTGGGGATCTGCACCCTGACCTGGGACGCCTGGCTCTCAGGTTGCAACAGTTCTGGTTAGGATAAGCTTCAGAAAGACTCACCCCTAAGGAAGTCCACCCATGGAAATAGAAGGAAGTCTATTACTTGTGGGACTGTGCCCAGTCTCAGCAATAACTGAGGAGCCCAACGAGTTAGTCTTCTGGAAAGACTAAAGAGGCCGTCCAAAAGTTTACCGATCTGGACTTAGACTCTTATGAGGGACAGGTGATTTTAAAGGACAAATTCCTGTCCCAGTGTGCATCAGATATCAGAATAACAACAGCTACAGCAGCAGAACCCTGCTTTCTCTTTAGATGAGATGGTCCACACTGCCAGCAATACCTTTTATAACAGAACAGGAGAAGGAGGCCAAGGCCCAGGAGAAGGAGAGAAGGAAAGACAAGGCATGCCCAGCCGCCCTCCAGGGAAGCCCTGTGGCAAACCCCGAGACTTTAAAGGACAAGGCATGAGGCGAATGTGTAATCTGTAGACAGGTGGGGCATTGGGCCAAAGAGTGTCCAAACCGCTATAAGTCTCCTAAAACGACTTGCTACAAATGTCATCAACTGGGACATTGGGTGGCACTCTGCCCTTGGGACCCAAGAGCCTCAAGGTCAAGTGCCAAGCCTTCCCTCACGATGGTTCAACAGGACTGAAGTGGCCCACTCCAGCTAGCCCGCCTGTCACAGATAACCATCACAGGGCTAGAGCCAAGGGTGCAACTGGATGTGGCAGGTAGATCCGAGAATTTCTTGGTTGATACAGGGGTTACCTACTCTGTCTTGATCTCCTACTACAGAGCCGTCTCCTCCCAAACCTGTACCATTTTGGGTGCTACAGGAAAAACAACTACTAAAAGATTTATCCAAGCACTTCTTTGTTGATGGGATGGACAAATATTTTCCCACCAGTTTCTGGTGGTCCCTGAGTGCTCTACTCCCTTATTGGGAAGAGAGAATACTCACTAAACTGGGGACCACCCTTGTGATGGGAAGTTTTTCAGCCCCTAGAGCTCTACAGCTTCTGGTTACTACTGAAGAACCCATTACACCCTCTCCAATAGAGAGGGACCAAAGACCATGAGAAGACAAAATTAACCCCCAGGTGTGGGACGAGGGGATTCCTGGACAAGCCCTCCAAGCTGAACCGGTCATCATTATCCTCTGAGATCCCACTCAGTTTCCCAATCAGAAACAAAATACCCCCTCAGGAGAGAACCTTCTTCTGGGAGGGACTACAGCCTTTAATAAGTAAATTCCTTGTTTGTGGGCTATTGGTACCCACCAATCAGCCATGTAACACCCCACTTCTCTCAGTAAAGAGGGATGGAAGCTGGCGAATGGTTCAAGATCTCCGGATCATAAATGAAGCTGTAGTCCCTCTCTATCCCACAGTATCCAATCCCTGTGTAATCTTGGGAGAAATCCTACCCAGTGCCAAGTGGTTTACAGTCTTGGATCTCAAAGATGATTTTTTTTTTTTTTTTTTTTTGCATACCACTGGCTAAAGAATCCCAATATCTTTTTGTCTTCGAGTGGGAGGCCCCAGGAGAAAAACACCAACCGATGACTTGGACAGTATTACCTCAGGGGTTCAGAGATAGCTCCCCCCTATTTGGACAGGCCCGTAGTGGGATCTCCTAGATCTGGACCTGGGACCTAATGGGAAAATATTACAATACATAGATGACCTAATAATCTCTCCAGATGAGAAAAATGCCCAACAACATGCAACTCAGGTTCTAAACTTTTTGGCAGAAAGAGGATATAAGGTCTCCCGTGCTAAGGCACAGATGATCGAGACAAAGGTCACTTACCTGGGAGTTCAGTCCAGGAGGCTGTCCTCTGAGCGGGTACAAGGAATCCTCCAGTTGCCCTCCCCCACAACTCGAAAACAATTGCAATCTTTTCTGGGGCTAACCATAGAATCTGGATACCAACTATGGTCTAATTGCCCAGCTTAAAGGGGCAGGATGATTCAATCCCACTGATGTGGGGAACTCCTCAAAAGAGGGTAGAGGCTACACTAAACAAGCCTTAACTCAGGCTCCTGCCTTGAGGTTGCTAGACCCAGAAAAAGCATTCCAACTTTATGTCCATGAAAGAGAGGGAATAGCCTTGGGTGTGTTAACTCAAAGTTTGGGATCTGAGCCCCAGCCTGTTGCTTACTTATCCAAGAGGCTCGACCCCACTGCCCAGGGCTTACCCCACTGCATTTGAAATCTTGCGGCTATTGCAATCCTGATAGAAGATGCTTTAAAACTCTCTTTTTGGGGGCAAACTATTTTTACCAGCCACCAAGTGAAACAACTCCTAAATGGAGACCATTATGGATGTCTGATCAAAAAATCCTCAGATATCAAGTAGTGCTGATGGAAAATCAAGGCCTCACTATATCCCCTTGTGAGGTTCTTAACTCAGCCACCCTCCTGCCTACCCCCGAGGGCTCTCTCCCCTTTCACTCTTGCCTAGAAACCTTGGACCACTGGGCAAAACCCCGAGAGGGATTGTTGGAAGATCCTCTGACCAACCCTGAGGAAATCTGGTACACTGATGGAAGCAGCTTTGTCTTGGATGGAAAAAGAAAAGCTGGATATGCAGTAGTCTCCAATTTTGAGACCATAGAGGCTAAGCCTCTGCCACTAGGTACTTCAGCCCAATCAGCTGAGCTCATAGCCCTGACTCGAGCTTTAGAGCTGGGAAAAGGAAAACAAGTAGCCATTTACACTGACTCCAAGTATGCCTTTCTGGTGCTACATGCACATGCTGCTATTTGGAAAGGGGCCATTTGACCACCCGAGGGTCCCCAATCAAATATGGTGATCAAATTCTTAGACTCTTGGAAGCAGTCCATCTGCCTACTGAGGTTTCAGTCTCCCACTGTAAAGAACACCAAAAAGGGAGCACAGAAGTGGCACAAGGGAACCAAGCAGCTGATCAGGCAGCTAAGAGAGCAGCATTACAGAACCATGACCTAATAGGGGTTGCCACTTTAGTTCCACAGACTAATTTGCCAAAAACTCCTTCATATACTGAAGGTGAGACTCTTAAAGCTAAGAGTGAGGGCTTTCAAGAAGGTCATATGGGGTGGTTGTGAAAGGAGGGACTCCTTTTTCTGCCTGGAAACCTCCAGTGGAAGTTGGCTAACTCATACATGCCACCACTCATGTAAGGGAAAAGGCCTTCCAAAGATTACTAGAAAGGTCCTTCAGAGGAACAGGCTTCCAAATGACTAAGGCAAGTAGGTCTCCCCTTGTCCCACTTGCCACTTAACCCCCAAGGAGCTTGAAGACCCCAGCTGGCCCAGTCCATCCAACGACATGGGGCCTACCCAGGAGAACACTGGCATATGGACTTCACCCAGATGCCAGTTTCTCAAGGGTATAAATACCTATTGATAGGTAAGTATATCATGAGGTATTTTCATGAGGTATAAATACCTCATGATAGATACATTCACAGGTTGGATTGAAGGCTTTCCCACCCAGACTGAGAAGGCTGAGGAGGTGGTAAAAAAAAAAACTCCATGAGCTCATTCTGAGATTTGATCTGCCCAGGTCATTACAAAGTGACAATGGGACATCATTTACTTCTAAGGTCACCCAAGGGGTCTCTAAAGCATTGGACATTACTTATCTCCATTGTGCCTGGAGGCCTCAGTCTTCAGGAAAAGTAGAAAGAGCCAACCAATTCTTAAAATCAGTGATGAAAAAGATAACTCAGGAGACCTCCCTGGGATGGAAGCTATTTACCAATAGCTCTCCTCTTCACCCGTATTGTTCCTAAGGAACAGGTTGGTCTTGGTCCTTATGAGATGCTATATGGGAGACCCTTTGTTTATGTCAATGACCTCTTAGATCCAGAGGCTCAGACCCTCCAGTCTTATACCATGACCATTGGGCAATTCCAACAGGATATATGCTTGTGGGGTGTGAAACAAGACCCAAAAGATTCTAAGGAGTCACCACTATATGCTCCAAGGACTTAAGTCCTAATTAAAGTCTGGAAAGATGGGTCCCCAGAGGCTCAACTCCAGCCCACATGGAAGGGCACCTACCCTATCATACTTTCTACTCCCACAGCAGTCAAGGTACCAGGACATGACTCCTGGATTCACTACTCACGAGTCAAGCTGTGGCAGAAAACAGAAGAGGACACTCTATACCTGTGAGCCCCTGGGAAATCTCAGAACTATATATGAGTGACATTCTAATGAACACCGCCAAAATTTAGTTTCTGGGGATAGGATTTCTCAGGACAGCTCTAAAGAGCCAACACAGCTTGCCATGGGTTGTACTCCAAAACAGATGGAGATAGATCTGATCCCTGAACAAGGAGGGATTTGAGCCATCCTGGCAATGGGAATTTGGAATTGGCTAATGCCCGTACTACTCCTTGTTATGCCATATTGATGCTGCTTATGATTGTTCCATGTATTATCAATTGTCTAACCTGTTTTGTCTCTGCCCAGGTCAACAAGCTGCAACGTGTAGTGCCAGTTCAACAAAGATACATAAAGCTACAGCCGACCACAGAAAATATCACTCACCCTTAGATGGACACTGCTATAAGGACTCAGACCTGAGACCAGCAAGAGGGGGAGGCCCAATACCCCTCGCCATCCCAGTTCAGCAGGAAGTAGCCAGAAAGACCTCTACGCCCCTATTCCCAAAGAATTGGGCCTCCCATCTCTTGAGGGGGTAATGTTAGGTAGTTAGAATAGGAAACAGGAGTCCAGAATGGCGGTGGCTAAAAGACAAGGGAAAAGCCCGCGAAAACAGAGCAAAGGAAGGTCCAAGGACCAGAATGAGGACCCCGGGTAGAACAAACAGTACTCCTGGCTAGCCCAGTTTACATAGGGCAGGCCCAGGGGGGAGGAAAAAAAACAGAGGAGCCAAAGGGCCGGGGTTCTCTCCCCCGCCCCCGCCCCCGCC
>SJYQ01094245.1:129262-180704 GCA_006410935.1 Redunca redunca | reverse complement strand
CCCCACCACGCGCTCATTCTCTCTCCCCCCTCTTCACGATTCGGCATGGCCTCATGCCTCAAGGATGTATTTTCCTGTTATTTTCTAAATAAAACAGCTGTAACACAGAGCTGTAACACTTATCTGTCCAAGAGCTATAACATGGTCTGTCTGAGAGCTGTGACATGCTGAGGGCTTTAGCGTCCATCGCTTCAAATTTTTGATGAGATGAGACAGAACCGAAGAGACTACACTCCCCTGACAATTCCACGTATTAAGAGTTGCCTAATCAGAGCTCAGAGGAAGGAGCTGTTACGTCCTCCTACAAGAATGAGCATTTGAAATCAGTTCCAGGTGATGAATTTTTACTTCTACCTATGTGAAGTCCCTTCAGTTATTTTCTTACATGTTGGTTTTCAGTCATAAAATCTGAGGCTTGTCAGAGTTGGGAGTTGATTCCTCTTTCTTACTGGAGTAGGAGGCTCTGAGGTTGGGGATCCTATCTCCTTCGTCTTGGACCACCTGCTCTATAAATTTTGCTATGTATCTGTAAGCTTCCTTTAGTTGGATATCTTAATATATCCCTCACTTTAGCTCAGCACAAAAGAACTGAGGTTGAAACCATCCCTCAAGTGAGTGATAAAAAGATGTATGAATAAGACAGTGTAAACTTTATAGAATTATGGAAGTTTTAAGCAGCTTGTAAGGGGTTTAGAGAAGGTGCTTTGGATTAGATTGCATGTATTACCAGTGATACTGTGATCTCAGGCATATAATCAAACATTTCTTTACCACAATTTCTTGATGTATAAATGGTGATAGTTATAGTACCTACCAATAAGTACTGTACGATTGTTTTAAGGTTTAAGTAAGTTTATTCAGGTAAAATGCTTAAAGTTTGAAATTCTGTGAAACTAGTGTAACAATAGACAGCCAATTATTGTTGCTATTCTTCAGTTCAGTCACTCAGTCGTGTCCGACTCTTTGCAACCCCATGAATCGCAGCTCGCCAGGCCTCCCTGTCCATCACCAACTCCTGGAGTTCACCCAAACTCATGTCCATCGAGTCGGTGATACCATCCAGCCATCTCATTCTCTGTTGTCCGCCTCTCCTGCCCCCAATCCATCCCAGCATCAGAGTCTTTTCCAGTGAGTCAACTCTTCGCATGAGGTGGCCAGGGTATTGGAGTTTTAACTTTTAGCTTCAGTCTTTCCAAAGAACACCCAGGACTGACCTCCTTTAGAATGGACCGGTTGGATCTCCTTGCAGTCCAAGGGACTCTCAAGAGTCTTCTCCAACACCACAGTTCAAAAGCATCAATTCTTCGGCACTCAGCTTTTGTCACAGTCCAACTCTCACATCCATACATGACCACTGGAAAAACCATAGCCTTGACTAGACGGACCCTTTGTTGGCAAAGTAATGTCTCTGCTTTTGAATATTCTATCTAGGTTGGTCATAACTTTCCTTCCAAGGAGTAAGCGTCTTTTAATTTCATGGCTGCAGTCACCATCTACAGTGATTTTGGAGCCCCCTAAAAAAGTCTGCCACTGTTTACCTGTCTGTTTCCCATGAAGAGATGAGAACAGATGCCATGATCTTCGTTTTCTGAATGTTGAGCTTTAAGCCAACTTTTTCACTCTCCTCTTTCACTTTCATCAAGAGGCTTTTTAGTTCCTCTTCACTTTGTGCCATAATGGTGGTATCATCTGCATATCTGAGGTTATTGATATTTCTCCTGGCAGTCTTGATTCCAGTTTGTGCTTCTTCCAGCCCAGTATTGGTGATGATATCAGACATTGTACTAAAGACAGCACAGGAAGGCAGCGGTCTTTAGGATCTCTGTGTATTCTCCTATTCTTACCTCCATGAGGAGGATTTTCTTGTTAACAGGATTTGGGAAATACTTACCTTCTGGTGTTTACTGTGCTTCACTCTGAATGTCATCCAAGAAGGTTTACCTAAAAAATTATGAGAATCAGTGTTTTGGTTGGTAAGTGTTTCCAAACTCTGGGCATTCTAATTAAGAACACAGAATTCTGAGCTAGAGAGTGACAAGGATGAGGATTACCAAAGGAGGAATAGTAAGTGATTTCTGTACCATTAACTACTATGCTTCCACTAGGAGTATCACATAATTTTCTTAAAAAAACCACAAAACTTCATCTGTGCTTCATCTGATGTTCATAAAGTAGCTAATAAATTTACTAGCCTTTCATGACAAAAATACTCAACAAAGTAGGAATAGAAGGAAGTGGCCACAATATAATAAAAGTCATATATAAAGAGTCTACCTCTAACATCATATTCATCAGTGAAAAGCTGAAAACTTCTAAGATCAGTAAAAAAGGCAAGGATGCCCATGCTCAACACTTTTATTCACATATTAGCAATCCTATCCAGGACACTAATTAGAAAAGGGAACAAAATGCTTCCAATTTGGAAAGGAAATAAAATTACACCTGATCACAGAGGACATGAATTTATGTGTAGAAAAAAATCTTTAAAATTCCACAAAAAACTTGGACAGAAAGTTTCAGGGTACAAAATCAACATTCAAATATCTTTCCATGCATATTTGAATGGAAAATTCATTGTTCACTCACCATTCGAAAATGGAAAATAAGCAGTCCTATTTATTTTTAATTTTTTTAAAGCTGTAGTCAAGAGCTAAGTTGAAATTTTTTAAAAAGGTATTTAGTTTTATTTATTTGTGCCAGGTCTTCATTGTGACATGTGGGGTCTTTAGCTGTGGCATGTGGGATCTAGTCCATGACCAGGGATTGAACCCAGGTGCTCTGCATTGGGAGTGTGGAGTCTTAACCACTGGACCACCAGGGAAGTCCCAACAATCTTATTTATAATAGCATCAAAAAGATGAAATAATTAGGACTAAAGGAGATGAAAGTCTTACACACTGAAAACTACAAAGTATTGCTGAAAGAAATCTGACACAAGTAAATAGGCATCCCATGTTTATGGATTTGAAGACTTAATATTATTAAGCTGTTCATACTACCCAAAGAAATTTAAAGATTCAATGCAATTCCTATAAAAATATCAATGGATTTTTTTTCAGATATAATGAAAAATCCATCCTACAGTTAATATGGAATCTCAGAGGACCCATAAATAAGCAAAACAATCTTATAAAAACAGCAAAACTGCAGGCTGCTGATTTCAGAACATATTACAAAGGTTCAGTAATCAAAAGAGTATAGTAATGGCATAAAGTGCGTGCTAAGATGCTCAGTCATGTCCGATTCTTTGTGGCCCTTTGGACTGTTGCCCACCAGACTTCTTTGTCCATGGTATTTTTCAGGCAGGAATACTGGAGTGGGTTGCTGTTTCCTTCTTTAGAGAATCTTCCTTACTCACAGATTGAACCTGTGTCTGATGTGTCTCCTGCATTGAAGGTGGATTCTTTTATCTGCTGAGCCATTGGGGAAGCCCACTGACATAAAGACAGATTTACCAATCAATGGAACAGAAGAGGTAGCTAGAAGTAAACAGAAATAAACTCTTGGGATACACGATCTAATGATCTTCATCAGGTGTGTCAAAACAATGGGGAAAGCTTAATCCCTGTAATGCATGGCACTGGGAAACAAAATATCCACATGCAAATAATGAAGCTCTTACATCATGTAGAATCAACTCAAAAATGTAAGACTTGATAAGACTCTTAGAAGAAAACAAGGGTGAAACGTCATTAATTCAATCGGTAATGATTTCTAAATGATACTAAGTGCACATATATTAATAACAAAGTAAAATTAGACAAATGGAACTTATTAAGCTTAAAACTTCTATGCAGCAAAGGAGACAATGAACAGAGTGAAAAGGATGGTAGAAAATATTTGTAAAATACATATCTGATAAGGGGTTAATAAGCACATACCTATATCAAGGCTGCCTACAAGCCAGGAAGAGAACTCAATTAACCATGATGACACCCTGATATCAAACTTCCATGCTCCAGAATTGTGGGAAAACAAATTTCTGCAGTTTAAGCCACGTGGTTTGTTTTGGTATGGCAGCCTGAGCTGACTAACACAGTGGGAGAAGGAATTAAATAGATATTTCTCCAAAGAAGATACACAAATGGCCAACAAACATATGAAAAGATGCTCAATATTACTAATCAGTGGGGAAATAAAGAATACAAGAGCAATGGAAATTATCTCATTTTTTATGATAGCCAGTATGAAAAAAAATTAGCAAGTTTGGTAAGGATATGGCAAAACTTACACACTAACACACGCACTATTTTTGGAAATGTAAAATGTTGCAACCTTTATAGGAAACTATGGAGTTTCCTCTGAATATTAGAAACAGAACTGCTATATGACCTAGCAATCCAACTTCTAAGTATATATTTATAAAAAATTGAAAAGATCTTGAATAAATATATGCACATCTATGGTCATTGCAGCATTATTCACAATTGGCAAGATGTGGAAGCAACCTCACAGTTCACTGGTGGATAAAAAGATACAGATTATATATAAAATATCATGCATATTATACACATATCACATAATGGAATCTTTTTCAGCTCTAAAATGAAATTCTGTCATATGCTACATCAGGGATGGGCCTTGAGAACATTATTAAGTGAAATGAACCAATAAAAAAAGACAAATATTGTATGATTTCACTTGGGTATCTAATCAAATTCATGGAAACAGAAAATAGAATGGTGGTTGCCAAGGCCTATGAGGAGGAAGAAATGGAGAATTGTTGCTCAATGGGTACAGGGTTTCAGTCATGCAAGATGAAAAAGTTCTACAGATTTGTTGTATAGCAATGTGTATATAGTTAGCAATAGTGCACCACACACACAAAAACTGTTCAGAAGGTAAGTAAAAATGCGTAGAGGTTATGGCGGATTGTGGGGTACGTGTTCCCTATGAAGAGCATCTCTTCATACCAAAACCTTTGGAGACATATGTTTGGTTTTCATGTCTCTTACACTACTATTAATAACCTAAGGGAACAAATGGACTTCTGTGGTGGCACAGAGGATGAGAATCTGTCTGTCAATGCAGAAGACACAGGTTTGATCCCTGGTCCAGGAAGATTCCACATGCTGTGGGGCAACTAAGCATGTGTGTCATAACTACTGAGCCTGCGTGTGCTCTGCAACCAGAGAAGCCACCACAAGGAAAAGCCTGTGCACCCCAAGTAGAGAGTAGCCCCCACTAACTGCAACCAGAGAAAGCTCATGCACAGCAGCGAAGACCCAGCGTAGCCAAAAATAAATAATAATAAACTAAAAGAATAGAAATCCATATATGGAGAATCATGGAACTAATCTAAATTGTCGTCTTCTCCAGTCTAGGCAGATAAACTCTACTCTGAGCAGCACAAGAGGAAGTGAGCTGCTCACTTCTATTTTATAATGAGTATACTTCATTTTGTTTACCTGATGCTGTTTCTGGTCAGCAGTGAAATGTGGGAAAGATCAGGGAGAGTAAATAGTTATCTCAAACCCTTTCCCAGAATTAAGACAAAGAATTAGGTTCACCTTAGCATAAGAAGCGGAGAAGGCAATGGCACCCCACTCCAGTACTCTTGCCTGGAAAATACAATGGACGGAGGAGCCTGGTAGGCTGCAGTCCATGGGGTCGCTAAGAGTCGGATACGACTGAGCAACTTCACTTTCACTTTTCACTTTCATGCATTGGAGAAGGAAATGGCAACCCACTCCAGTGTTCTTGCCTGGAGAATTCCAGGGACAGGGGAGCCTGGTGGGCTGCTGTCTATGGGGTCGCACAGAGTCGGACACGACTGAAGCGACTTAGCAGTAGCATAAGAAGATCATGTGGTGTGGTTAAATATATATGCATAAATAATGTATCTTGACATAATATGTTAATATCTTTCCTCTTCTAAGAGATTTAACCCAGTGACTGAATCATTATGAGCTTAGTATTAGAAAGTTCTTTGGTGAATTTATAGTCTAATTAAGGTGGCTTTAATTGCCCTTTCATTAAGAATGTTTAGCAAAAATAATCATTTCTTTTAAAGAAAATGATAAATTTTAAACATAAAACTATTGAGAATTATACTGAAAAACCTATACATCCACCTTCATTCATTCAGGCTTACATCAATACTCTGCCACAACCACGTCAGGTCTTTTAATTTCTATTTCAGAATTCAAAAATAAGATAAAAACAAAAAAACTAACCAACACAGTGAAGCCACCTGCCAGCCCTTACTCCTCTGGTGCTGAATTTGGTACTTCTTATTCACATTTAGATTTTTTAATATTCTCCATTTTTGGGGTATTTTCAATATAAATTTATTTATTTTAATTGGCTAATTACTTTACAATATTGTATTGGTTTTGCCATACATTGGCATGAATCTGCCATGGGTGTACTCGTGTTCCCCATCCTGAACCCCCTTCACTCCTCCCTCCCCGTACCGTTCCTCTGGGTCATCCCAGTGCACCAGCCCCGAGCATCCTATATATATCATGCATGGAACCTGGACTGGTGATCCGTTTCACATATGATAATATACATGTTTCAATGCCATTCACCCAAATCATCCCACCCTCACCCTCTCCCACAGAGTCCAAAAGACTGTTCTATACATCTGTGTCTCTTTGGCTGTCTCGCATACAGGGTTATCATTGCCATCATTCTAAATTCCATATATATTTGTTAGTATACTGTATTGGTGTTTTTCTTTCTGGCTTACTTCACTCCGTATAATCGGTCCCAGTTTCATCCACCTCATTATAACTGATTGAAATGTATTCTTTTTAATGGCTGAGTAATACTCCATTGTGTATATGTACCACAGTTCTTATCCTTTCATCTGCTGATGGACATCTAGGTTGCTTCCATGTTCTGGCTATTGTAAACAGTGCTGCGATGAACATTGGGGTACATGTGTCTCTTTCAGTTCTGCTTTCCTTTGTGTATATACCCAGCAGTGGGGTTGCTGGGTTGTATGGCAGTTCTATTTCCAGTTTTTTAAGGAATCTCCACACTGTTCTCCATAGTGGCTGTATTAGTTTGCATTCCCACCAACAGTGTAAGAGGGTTCCCTTTTCTCCACACCCTCTCCAGCATTTATTGCTTGTAGACTTTTGGATTGCAGCCATTCTGACTGGTGTGAAATGGTACCTCATTGTGGTTTTGATTTGCATTTCTCTGATAATGAGTGATGTTAAGCATCTTTTTATGTGTTTGTTAGCCATCTGTATGTCTTCTTTGGAGAAGTGTCTCTTTAGTTCTTTGGCCCAGTTTTGATTGGGTTGCTTATTTTTCTGGAATTGAGCTGCAGGAGTTGCTTGTATATTTTTGAGATTAATTAGTCAGTTGCTCCATTTTTAAATGTATAAATAATTATATATATATTATATATATATATAATTTGTTTCAACAAAAGTTCTCATATTTATTACTGAGCCAAAGCACCAGTGCAGAAACACTGACACAAAGAGAAATCATTTTTTCAGTGAAACAAATGGATGCATTAATGATGTTTTCAGAATGATATGGTAAGATGCAAGTGACCTCGACAGCACAAATATGTGTGCCACCTCATGTGTGGCTCCTTATAGACCTATAGCTTTGTTTTTCTGCAGTGTCTTCTCTTGGAGTTGTATCTGGTTTTATTACCAGTTTTCATTAGAATCCATTAGGGAATGGGATGAGTCTGCTTTTGTTTCTTGGTCAGGTATCACTTGATCCTGAAAGTCTTGTGAGAAGACATGGTGAGGAGCAGAGTAAACTGCACATAAGATGGCAGAGAAGGGGAGGCTAATTATTTTACGTATTTAAAGCTTCATATGGATAGTCTCACTGTATAATATACTGTTCTGCATGTTGCTAGTTTTCTGAAAATCATGTTTTCTTTGCTAATGCCTGAGATGCAGCTAAGACATTAACCCAGGTTAGTTTCAGGAAGACACCTCTAAATCCTCTTGGCCCCTCACCTTGGTGCCTTGGTTCCATTCTTCATCAGAATCCTCAATGTCATCTACCTGGGGTTTGAAGACCTGCCTGAAGTGATGCATTAATGCTGGTTAAGTGGCCTGAGACCCAGAAAGAAGCAAAATTTTTGCTCTAAGAAGGAATAATAAAGCATAGAGGCAATGGAAAGTGTCACAAAGTCAGGCCAATTAGTAGGGCTTGGAGAATCTAGAACAGGGCAAGAGGTGACTGTGCACTGCCAGGGCCAGCCCCACATTGATAAAAAAGAACAAAAATTTCCTCCAGGTTAGTCTCCACACAAAAGGAGACTGTGAGCAGATGTAGCCACCTAAGAGGGCCAAGTTAACATGGAGACTGAAGACCTTTCCTTACTGACTGTGCCCTGCTTAACTGAGCAAACACTATTTTCCTAACTCTCCCTGGACACAAAGCACTAGTATCCTGTTCTGCCCCACTCCACCCCACCTATTCCAGACAGGGGCAGGCATTCACATTCTGTGTATCTTCACAGAGAAGTTCACTCAGCAGTGCAGGCAAGCAGTCTATGGTCTTTTAAGGGACCAGCTCCGCATCCTTCCTATAGAGCTGGCTTAGAGCCTAGCTTTGCCACCTCCACCTCTCACCATGGGCTTCCACTCTGTTCTCCCAGCATCTCCCTCAGTGCTCTCCTCTGGGGATCTGTAAGGGTTCATGGCCTTGGGTGCCTGTGGAAGAAGATGCTGAGATAGCCCAGACCACTGTCCAGAGCCAGGCCTGTCTTCCTTGGATGGAGTGTTTGGGGCAGGAAGGTGTGGGGAAAATCAGGGTGGGAGTCTTGGTGGGATGGACGAATCCTGACATGCTGTGACAGACCAGCCTAATGTGAGGAAGATTTGGTTTCTTTGGTTCCCCTACAACTTGGCCCCTCTGGGGAAAGGCACTAGGAGGGATGTGTCTGTGGGTGATGGAGGGAGTCCTAAGGAGACCTGGAAGTTCATAACTGCTGGACTGGCGTCAGGCTGAAATCAGGGCTCTGTTCCAGTGCGAGAGAGGGAATATTTTTCCAAGAAGGGTTTTGGTGGCTCTGCCTAAGGACTCTGGGAAATTTTGAGCATATCTAAGGGACAAATCGCTTGAGATCAGGGTCACAGGGCTGGGGGAACTGGGGTTCCTCAAACAAAGGGGACTGGGGGGGTCTTTTGGCTGATGTAGAATGCTCAGGTTGAAAGAACTTGGAGTCTCTGAGGCTGAGGAAATCGGGGTTTTCTCATTAAGGAGCTTTAGGTTTCCCTCCTACAGGATAGATGGGGTCTTGAGGATGAAGGGATTAAGAGTTCCCAGGCTGAGGTATTCAGGGACTCTGAGGTTAGGGAAATTTGGTATCTCTGCGGGTGCTATTTTTAGGGTGCCTCAGGCTGAGGGGAATTGGGGTTACTGCAGGTATTTAGGGATCTCAACACTAGGGCATTTCTTGTTTCTGTGGGTGAAAGGACTTGTAGTCCCTGAAGCAGACGAGACGCGAGTTCCCTTCAGGTTAGGACCTGGGTTCCTCAAAGCTGTTGGGATTTGGGGACTTCCAGCCTGGAATTTGCAGAGAAGGCAATGCAAACCCATCCAGCACTCTTGCCTGGAAAATCCCATGGATGGAGGAACCTGGTAGGCTGCAGTCAAAGTGGTCTCTAGGAGTTGGACACGACTGGGTGACTTCACTTTCACTTTCATGCATTGGAGAAAGAAATGGCAACCCACTCCAGTATTCTTGCCTGGCGAATCCCAGGATCGGGGGAGTGTGTTGGACTGCCGTCTATGGGGTCGCAGAGAGTCGGACACGACTGAAGCGACTTAGCAGCTGCAGCAGCAGCAGCAGCCTGGAATTTGAAGACGTCAAGCAAAGGGTTTATGAGCGTTTCGCAGGGCGCGTTCCAGTCAGTCTCCCCGCTGTCCTCCGGCGCTGCCCACCCCGGTCCGGCGAGAGCTCTGTGAAAGGCGTCATCCAGTCCTTGCCAGCTGAGGCGAAGCGAAGGGTGAGCAGCTGGCTTGTACAGTGGAGTCAGGCACAAGCCAAGTTGCGACCAAAGCAGTCCAGCCAATAGGAGCCGGGAGGATGAGGAACGCGCAGAAGGTCCCGCCCCACCGATTGGGGATTGGCTGCTCTGGGTCCCGCGCTTGCCTGCCGAGAGACCTCCAGCGCGTAGGCGCATCTTGGCAGGTTTCATAGCTTGTTTTCAGGCAATGCGTTTTAATCTTGCACTTGAAGTGGGCGGTGCGTCCTCAGGGTGGATGTTTTCGTTCAGCGCCCTGAATTAGAATCTTGGCTCCAGGAGACTGTAGTCGTGCTCCTGAGCTTTCTCCTGGCCCACCTGTGCCCTACCTTGTAAAATCCAGTTTGGGCAAGAACTGTATATCATGAGTACTGCTTTATTCAGGCAACAACTGTGTAATTAACTAAATTCTGATAAAACACGAGAGAATAGCATTTGGTCCAACATTTATTAAACGAATGGAATGGTAAGTATATTAGAAAAAACTTGGAGGATTTTTAACCTCAAAGGAGAAGTGGCACTGATGAGTAATCTGTATGTTTAAGGTAGGTATTAAAAGGCTTCATAAATGACATATAAATAAAACCCCAAAGCCCTGCTAGTGTTTTCTATAGAACAAGGCATTGAATTGGATCTACAGAGGTGAGTTTGCTTGAGACCTACTGGCTTCAGAAGATAAAATAAGGACACTGTTTCTGGCCCTTACATATCTTTTGCTCACAGAAAAATAACATGGTTTCCATGTACTGGAAGCAAGATGACTGACTAGAAATTATCAAGTGGGGCTGTTGCAGGTAGGGGGATCACTTCTAGGGCTTGAAACTGGGCTCTTGTCTAACAGTCAGAAATGAATTGTGCTGACAAAGCAAAAGGTTTTATTGGGAAGCAGCACCCGGATGGAGAGCAGTAGGGGTAAGGGAACCCCAGAGAACAGCTCTGCCAGGTGGCTCCGCAGTCTCAAGTTTTATGCTGATGGGATTAGTTTCCGGATTATCTTTAGCCAATCATCCTGACTCAGAGTCCTTCCTGGTGGTGCACACCTTGTTCAGCCAAGATGGATGCCAATGAGAAGGATTCTGGGAGGTGGTCGGACACGTGGTGTCTCCTTTTGACCTTTCCCGAACTCTTCTGCTTGGTAGTGGCCTATTAGTTCCCTGTTCCTTACCGGGATCTCCTGTTGTAAATCAGCTCATGCAAATGGTTACTATGGTGCCTGATCAGGGTGGGTGGTTTTAGTCAGTGTGCTTCCCCTAACAGGGCCACAAGTGCTGGTTGGGAGTCTGGATGGAAAGATGTTACCAGAAAAGTGGGTTTGCCTCTGGGTGGTGTTGAGCTGGAAGATACAACCCAGCCAAAGCTCATGGGAAGGAAAGGTGTATTACTTGCAGAAGTATGGAGAATTCCAGGGAGCTTTCCAGAGCAATGTCTCTCCCAATGGCAAAACCAGGGAAGCTTTAATCTATGGGAACAGGCATGTTGAGGCTTCCATTGTGGCTCAGATGGTAAAGAATCTCCCTGCAGTGCAGGAGACCGGGGTTTGATCCCTGGGTCGGGAAGATCCCCTGGAGGAGGGCATGGCTATCCACTCCAGTATTCTTGCTTAGAGAATCCCACGGACACAGGAGCCTGGTGGTCCATTGATTTGCAAGGATTCAGACACAAGTGAGTGACTAAGATTTCCACTTTACAGGCGTGTTCATGCAGGGCCTCTGCCCATGGCAGAGTCCAAGCTTCAGTTGATTGAAGTCTTGAGAGTCAGAACCAGTCACCATCAGCATGGGTTACATTCCAGCTGATCTGGTCTTGATACAGGTATAGATATCTGTTCTTCTTTATAATCTTTCCCCTTTTAAGTTATTACAAAATATTGAGTGTAGTTCCCTGTGCTATAGAGTAGTCCTTGTTGTTTATTGTTTTACTTTAATTTTTTAAAATGTTGATTTTTATTTATTTATTTATATTTTTGGTTGCACTGTGTCTTTGTTGCTGTGCACAGGTTTTCTCTAATTGCAGCGAGTGGGGGCTACTCTTCGTTTTGTTTCGAAGATTTCTTACTGCTGTGGCCTCTCTTGTTGTGGAGCACAGGCTTCAGGGCATGCGGGCTTCTGTATTTGCAGCATGTGGACTCAGCAGTTGTGGCTCCGAGGCTCTAGAGCAAAGGCTCAATAGTTGAATGAGAAGCCCTCACACTGCAATGAGGAGAAGCCCCCGCTCTCCTCAACTAGAGAAAAGTCCATGCAGCACGAAGACCCAGCACAGCCAAAAGTAGATGGTAAGTAAATAAAATTATAAAACAACAATAGAAACCCACAGAAGTCAGAGCTTGTATCAGATAATTAGGTAATTAGGTCTGGTTGTCTCTGGTTTATTGCACTGCAGCCTTCTTTCTGAAATGCAAAAAGAAAGAAAACTACAAGGGGTGGTCTGCTGTAAAGGTAAGCACCAGGATGTAAGTAGCATGGAGTTAAAGGCAAATAGATGGAGGATGTAGCTCATGCAGAGTTAGGGGACAGAAAAGCAAATTTATTTGCAGACTACAGATTAGGAACAGTGAAGTAAAATCTAGGAGGGATCAGGCCTGCTCAGTGTTCTCTTTATCTTCTTTGTTCTCAGGAAAGAAAAGAAAATCATTCCTCTTTTTTTTCTTTTCACTGTGACATTGATGGGAGTAGCTTAGACTGTCATGCCCAAAGTCCGAGTCCCCCAAACTGAGAGAATAAGACCTCCACAGCAATGCAAATGCACAAAAGGGTTTTATTTCTAGCTCGAGCTAAGGCTCAGGTCTCATCCAGCACAGTGGAATCTTGATGAGAGCCCTAGCTCTGAATCACATCTACTTTTATACAGACGGCTCTTTGTTCCTGTAACAGCATAGCTGATTGGCTAAACTGCATGCATGCGCAGGACTTTTAAACCTCACATCCCTATCCAGATTGGCATGGGCAGGGTTTTCCTGATTGGCTCAGGCTGGGGCTATGGGGATTTCTTCTGATTGGTCGAGCTACACTACCTGAGAGTTCCCAGTGCCTCAGCTTTCCTAGAGACTAAAAACTCAGGCCTAGCCTGTTGCTTAGAGCCTGTCTTTGCTCCTGTTTGGTCCCAACAAGACCAGAAGGAGTGGCCTTCAGGAGCCCAGCTTCATTTGCCTGTTTTTTTTTTTTTTTTTTTTTTTTAATAAAAGCACTGTAGCAGAGTTTGAGACATTACCAGGAGAAAAACAGAAGTTTAATAACTTGCATATGTCATGTGTATAAGGGAGCTACCCAGGAAACCTGAGTCACTTCCTGAAATGTCCAAAGCCATCACCTCAAATACCATTTCAGATAAAAATAAAAGAAAGACCTTGGGGAAGGGGGCGGGGGGGAGTCCATTATGACAGGTTATCATGTAAAACACAGTAAAGAAGCATATGATTTTTGCAGATTTAAGTCAGGGCCTCTCCATTGATAAGTTGAGTTTTAATTATCCTTCTATTTCTGGTGCAAAGAGGGTAAGCCCTTAAATATGGAGATTTCTCTTTTGTAAATGTCCTTCACAAAAGGGCAATCACTTCTTAGTTTTCTGAGATTCCTGTATTTTTTTTCATTAGACTTATGCCAGAGAGGCATATTTTGGGGTGGCATATCCTACTCACCTTGACATGGATATACCCTACTTTGCTTATGCATTCATCTGTTGAAAGATATCCTTTTTTTTTTTTTCAAGCTTTTAGCTATTATGAATAATGCTGCTGTGCATAATTCCATCCTCGTTTGGATTTGCGATAAATTTTCAAAGCAATTGAGTCAATATTGAAAGCATGATTGTTGGATTACATTGTTTAGCTTTGGAAAACACTGCCCAACTGTGTTATAAAGTGGCTGTACGTATATGCCAGCAGCAGTGAGGAAGACTTCTTTTTCCTCACCCTCCAGCAGTTGATATTGTCATATATATGGAGTTTAGCAGTCCTAAAAGGTGTGGTGTGATATCGCATGATTTTAACTTGTTATTCCTTAATAGTATAATGTTTTTTAAATCTAATTCTTGTAAGATATTTACTGTCTATATACCTTTTTTGGCCAGGTGTCTGTTCACATCCTTACCCAATTTTTTATGGGGTTGTTTTAGAGGTCTTTATCTGTTTTGAGTCCAGATGCTTTATTAGGTATGTAGTTTACAAATATTTTTCTCCCAGTTCATGGTTTGTTTTTTGACCTTATGAATCAGCTCTTTCAGAGTAGAAATATTTAATTTTATAAAGTCCACAATATTTTTTTCTTTTATGTACTTGCTTTTTGTGGGCTAACCTCAAAGTTCATGATCTGAAGACCAAAGCCAAGGTCATGAAGATTTTCTTCGTTTTTCAGTAATTTTGATAGTTTTGTATTTTAAAGTTTATGTTTATAGTCATTTCATTTCATATGGTTTCCCGTTAATTGTTCTGTAACGACTTTGGAAAAGTCATGGGCTGTTTGGTTCTGTTTCAGTTTGATTTTCCCCAGTTTCATGGAGGCAGGGCCTCCGCTGAAGGTGAGAGAGGCTTGATCTGCGCTTTCCCATTGGCTGGCAGGGAACGTGAGCCCACCTCCTTGAGCCGCCCTGGGGTTGTGCGTTCTGCCTGAGGACTTGGCTCCCAGCATAGCTGATGGGAGCCCCATCTCCTGAGAACCTGCTCTGGCTTTGGTTTCTGGAACTCGAGGGTTGGGGTGGTCAAGTCCATGCTAATGGGAGCTGGGTCCCCTCAGGACCCACCAGGGCTTCAGCTTTGGGACATTGTGGGGTCCTGTTCACTCAGACAGGAGCCTGGTCTCCTCAGGACCTGCTGGTAGCTGGTCCTACTGAAGAAAAAGGTGAAGAAACATGAGGAAAAGTGGGGAAAAGGTGCCTGTGTGGAGAACCCAGTGTATAGCCAGTTTTGTGTGTGTGGTGTGGGTAAAGTACACTGCTGCTCTTTGGCATGTGGTGCCCAGTTTTCCCAGCACCATTTATTGAGCGGACTTTTCTTTCCATGGTGTATGTCCTTGGCTCCTTAATTCTTGTGAGTTAACAAGAGTAAAAGAATAAGAGTAAAAGTAAGATGCTCTTAGAACTTTTCTGGGTTCTCAGTCCTGGGCCTCTGATCTGTGTGCCTGTTTTTGTGCCAAGTCCACACTTCTTTATGGTAGCTTTGTAATGTAATGTGAAGTCTGGAAGTGAGATGCTTCCAGCTTGTTCTCCTTTCTCAGGTTTGCTTTGGCTATTCTGGGTCCTTTGTGGTTCCTCACATATCTTAAGATTGTTCTGTTTCTGTGAAAAATGTCATTGGAATTTAGGTTGTTGTTGTTTAGTTGCTCAGCCATGTCCAACTCTTTACAACCCCGTGGGCTGGCCTGCCAGGCTCCTCTGTGCATGGGATTTCCCAGGCAAGAACACAGGGGTGGGTTGCCTTGCTCTTCTCCGGGGATATCCCGCAACTATCACCCTCTAATTCTGCATGAGCTACACTCTGCATCTATTATCTTTTAATTTTATTGCTAGGCACATCCTGATGCTAACTTTACAGCACTTTCTCTGTAAACACCCCTTGTAGTTTGTTTTTCCCTCTTTGCATTAAGGAAAGAAAGCTGTAGTACAATCCACAAAAGACAATGGACCTAACTACTGGGACAGAATGCCAGACCCAAGTTACCAGGCTACCTGAAGCCAGCCTATTGACTGTTTTGAAACAATGCAGAAAGAAAGAATACAGGATCCTTACACCTTTGCTCTCTATTTCCAACCTCTGCCTGTGAGTCCCAACTATATGATCTCCTTGATTCCCCGTGGCGGGGGCACAGTTCCTGAGGCACGAGCCTACTGTGTTCTCTACTCTGCCAGCTTGGGGATTAAAGCCATTTTTCTATTTCCTCCAAAAAAAAAAAAATTATTTCCACAAAGGTGTAAGGATCGTGTATTCTTTTTCCTTTTTGCATTGTTTCAAAACAGTCAATAGGTTAGTCTTCTGAAAAGAAGAAAACTTAGTTATCAATTCAGACTGTAGATTAGGGACAGTTAAAGCAGAAAGGGACTCAAAAGGCAAAGAGAAAAAGAAAACTCTTATTTCATTGCAACATAAGCAGTATCTTTTAAGTTTGCTGTTGTGGGAAATGGCCACAAGGAGGCAGGATTTCTTCATGCCCTACTCCTGTTATTGCAGTAACCAGAGCCTCAGGGTTACTCCTAGGTCACGGTTGTAAGTTAGAGTGGCATGTGCCAGAAGAAACCATCAAAAATTGTGTCTCATTAATCCTTGTTTTTTTTTTTTCCAGTTAATGTTTACCTTTTTTTTTGGGAGGATAGTTGACTTACGTTTATGTGATTAAAACAAGATATGATATTACTACACTACCTAAGGGGCTTCCGAGGTGGCTCAGATGTTAAAGAATCTGCCTGCAATGCAGGAGATGCATTTTCCATCCCTGGGTGGGGAAGATACCCCTGGGGAAGTAAATGGCAACCCACTCCAGTATTCTTGCCTGGAGAATTCCATGGACAGAGGAGCCTGGTGTGCTACAGCCCATGGAGTCACAAAGAGTTGGACACAACTTAGCGACTAAACAACAACAACAATCCTGGCCTGGATTCTTACAAAAAACTGTGAATTGGTCTCTTCAGCCTTTGCATGTTCCAGTCCCCTACACTTAAACACCCTTGGATGCCTCTTCCCACGTGTCATTTTCTGCTCAAATATCTATAATGGTGGGATTCTATTGTCTGCTCTTCAGCATTCCTTAAGGCCCAAATCTGCTCCCCTAAGAGTCTGTTATGCTCCAAAAAGCTGGCTCACTCATCATTTGTTAAGTACACATATTGCTTTCTCTTCTTTGGAGCTTTGTTTATGCCTGAAAATGTTCTCTGTTCTGCATTACTACTGTAAAAAACCTTACCTATCCATTTCAAACATTATCCATGTTCATAATTCTAATTTCCTCCTACCATCTTCCCACTCACAGCAGACGGCTCTTGCTTGAGTTCTCTTAACACAGTGTACTCCTTTGACCATTTCCTTCTTGTTTGCCTCTAATTATGCTGCCTTCACCGATTTTTCCACTTTCAACTGGACTTTAACCCTACTTTTGAAAGGAGGTTACATTGTCCTCAGTTTTGGACCATCCAAAACTTCCAACACAATGTTTTGCAGGTCGTGGACATTTCAGCAACCCTCACATTGGAGAGACAGTAACACCAAGTAGGAATGTATAAACTGTAGAGTCAGGTGGACAGGGATTCCAGTCTCAGGGAAATTTCTCAGTAGCTCTGAAATTTGGGCAAGGTAGTTAACTTCTTTGAAACTCAGATTCATTTTCTATGGGCATAGCATTGTATCTGATACACAGGAAAATACATGTAGAGTTTAACATTCATTAAGTATCTAATATATGGCAGTGGCAAGTGTTTGTTTCATAGAATTTTTCTTCTGGAATACCTTTAATTCCTTCTAACTAAAGACACTTTAACTCTCTTTTTCAGTCTTACTTATGCTTACAATAATTTGCCAGCAAGGCAAAATTGGCACAAAGAAAGTCATTTTATAGATAGACCTGATATTTTATTTACAATAAGGTCTATGTTTATTTTGAAAATACTGTGAAGTGAAAGTTGCTCAGTAATGTCCGACTCTCCAGGCCAGAATGCTGGAGTGGGTAGCAGTTCCCTTCTCCAGGAGATCTTCCCAACCCAGGGATCTAACCCAGATCTCTTGCATTGTAGGAGGATTCTTTACTAGCTGAGCCACCAGGGAAGCCCTGAAAATATTGTAGTACTTGTCAATTAAATAGAATCACGTATATTTATCGAGCACCTGTTATGCATCACTGTTGTAGGTATTGGGGATACTGCAGTGAATAAGATACAGCCCTTGCTCTCTACTTTCATTCTAATGTGTGAAGTGATTCCATAGACATCTAAGAAGCATGGTGAAAAGCTTGTGTAATAATGGGGCCAAACCTGCTTTTTAGAATCCCAAACTCCATTTCTGGGTCATAAAACTCAACTCTTATGGTAGTTTTGGGGGAGTCCAAGAATGGTTACCCGGATTTTTATTAATCTTTTTTCTTTTTCCTTTTGTAAATTGAAGTGTAGTTGATATACATTTGTCACTGAGCCTTACCACAGAAAAACCAGCTACTGACACCTGGCTGTGGTAAAGGAAAGTGCAGCCTTTATTGGAAGGCACCATACCAGGAGTCTGGACAGCTACTGCTTAAAAAGCCTTCAATTGCCAATGGGCAAAGTTAGGGACGTAAGCTAAAGGGCACATGACCAGCCCATACACAATTCTCCGACTGGTTAATGGAGAGGCAACAGGGCGTGTCACAGGAGTTAACCTTAGAGTTACGCATTGTCCTTAAGCATCATGGACTCAATGGACATGAGTCTAAGCAAACTCTGGGAGATAGTGAAGGACAGGGAAGCCTGGTGTGCTTCAGGTCAAGGGTCACAGAGAGTCAGACTTGACTAAACCACTGAACAATATTAGGCTCTAGTAAACCTGGAGGCTATGTACTCTGGTCATGGAGTAGTGAACTAGTTAGTTAGCATCTTCCACCTGGGGGTTTTAGCATCTGTAAAACAAGTCAGGAAATAAATGTACGTCAGCTGTTACCATCTAGGCACTTATCAGAGGAGCTAAAGCAGAGGATATGGGTGAGGGAGTCTGTCCCTGGGAAGGCTGCATTATTTGGTTTTGCTTGGTTACACATTATATGTTACAGGTGTGCAATATCGAGATTCGCAGTGTTTAAAGGTATACTCCATTTATAGTTATAAAATATTGGCTATATTCCCCGCGTTCTTGTAGCTTATTTTACATAATAGTTTGTACCTCTTAATCTCCTACCCTATAATGCGCCCCCCTCTTCCCAGTGGTAACCACTAATTTATTCTCTAGATCTGTGAGTCTGCTTCTCTTTTGTTATATTCAGTAGCTCCTCATATTTTTTAGATTCCATGTACAAGTGATATCATGCAGTATTTGTCCTTGTCGAACTAATTTCACTAGCATATGCAGGTTGTTTTGTTACCCAGGCTTTTAAAAGCTAGAAGCAATGTCGTGGAGGCAAGCTGAATATGTATTTATTTTTTCCTCTGGTCAAAACTAAGGGTAAATCTTTAAGTCTTTGTGTGTGGCAGCTGGATCTGTGCTTTTTCTATTTCTACTCAACTAACCTAAAGTAGTTGTCAGGAAGTGAACGTTGTTCCTTGTTGGCACGTTGACAGGAGCTCCCAAAACACTGACACCTTTCCTTTTCAGCCACTTAGGTGAGTCCTGTCGATGGCACAAGGGTGCTTAGTCCTCTGTGCCATCAGCTTCCTGGGAGCCCAGGTCGAGTATGGGGGGAGCCCGGGGCGGGAGGAGCCCGGGGCGTGGAGGGCGTGGTTGGGGCGGAGCGCGGGGCGTAGAGGGCGTGACCGGAGCGTGGTGGGGGTGTGGTGGGCGTGGCCAGGGCGGAGCAAGGGAGGTAGAAGACCTGGCCCGGGCGGAGCGAGCCGCGGTTTGAATGCTCCCAGGAGCCTGCAGCACCTGGCTCCGGAGAAGGTCGACGTGAAGATTTCGAGGAGCCCAAGCGGTCGGCTGGCTCAGCGTAAGCCCAGCGCCGTCGCCTCAGCTCGAGTCCAGGTAAACGCGAGGGGAGGTCCCCCATCCAGGTGCTTACAAGGGGTTTGCACTCCCCGGACCGCCGCCTCTGCGCGCCTCCTACACCCTCCCGCTCCGGGGTCCTTAGCTTTCGGAGCTGCAGGCCTTGGTACGCCTGCCACAGCCCCATCTGGACCTTGGCCTCGGCCTCCTCCCAGGACTCCTGCTTGCTCCGCGGCGCCTAAAAGCGGCCAAAGCGCCCCTGAGGCAGCCCCCTGCTGCAGATCTCCAAGCTGAGCCAGGAGGCGAGCGCAGAGGAAGAGAGAGAGAGTCGTAGTGGCATCACCTGGGCGCCCACCTTCTGCGCTGGGAGAGGCGTTCCGGGCCGCACCCCTCCCGGCCACCAGCTAACTCGCAGAGGAAGGGGAATGAATGGATGCTGTTTGAGTATTTTCAGTTGTCTGCGAAGCTGGTAGATGCTGTTGTTACCCGCCAAGTCGAAGAATATGCACTTACAGCAAAGCATTAATTAAATCTGTTCTCAGGCTATGAGCGTGTTTTTTGTTGTTAAAGTTTTAATTTTTAATTTTGGCCATGCAGCGCAGCTTGTGGGATCTTCTGTTCCCCAACCGGGGATTGAACCCTGGCCTCTGGCAGTGAAAGCACTCAGTCCTAACCACGGGACTACCAGGGAATTCCGTCCTCTCCCCCTGCCTTTTTTTTTTTTTTTAAAAAAAAGATTTAGATCATTTGCAGTGAACTTTGAATGATGGTTTTAGTTATTGAATTAGGGTGGAATTAGTGGTGATGGGGAAAGAGTTCGCAGGGTAAAAAAATAGGAATACTAATAATAATACAAAAAGAGGAGGAGAAATAACCTTTCTTTGCTGTTCATTACTTGCCAGGCACAGTTTTAAGCTCTTCTATTGATTCGTTTACTTGGATGGTAAGGATGGGAGTTTACTAAACTCCAAGATGGGCTGAAACACAAGTTGCCAGAACTGAGACATCTGGGAGGATGGATGGAGATGAGTCATAGTGAAACAAGGGGATAAAGGGTGAACCAGGGAAAAGAAGGAAATCAGGAGAGTGGAAATTTGAAAAAAGTTCTCGGATTTGGGAATGGGGGTATAGCGTTCAGAGTACATGGAATAGCTGATTTGAACTTTGAGATTTCTGTTGTCATGTAGGGCTAATTGGAGGATGAGAAAAGAAAGAAAAGATTTGAAGGGGGGTTGTACTCAGTAAAGCTGGGAAACCGCGGGAGAAAACTGCTAAGATGCAGAGGAGAGGAAGATGGATCAGGCAATGCAGATAGGTTTGAGGGGATATTGCTCAGTTCAGTTCAGTTGCCCAGTCGTGTCCGACTCTTTGCGACCCCATGAATCGCTGCACGCCAGGCCTCCCTGTCCATCACCAACTCCTGGAGTTCACTCAAACTCATGTCCATCGAGTCGGTGATGCCATCCAGCCATCTCATCCTCTGTCGTCCCCTTCCCCTCCTGCCCCCAATCCCTCCCAGCGTCAGACTCTAATGGAAAACAAATTCAGAACATGGGCTCTGTAGGGGGCAAACTAGGCAGGCATCATGAAAGTCTATCTACTGACCTGGCCTGGATGGAGCTCTGGCAGGACCACTGTAAGTGTTCCTAAGCCAGGTTAGAGTTGAGCTGTGGTTGGCTGGTGGGTGGGAGAGTTGGTTGACAATCAGACAGAGAGGAGACGTATAGGTGGGTTTGATTTATCTGCTTTTAACCCCTTGCTAGTTGTAAATGAGAAACCAGCTTTTTATGTGTGTGAAATGAGTATTAATTAGCAGCAGGTAGCTCTGACTCTTATTTTCTTAAACTGAGAGCATCAAAATTACTTTTGCAATGACCTGCATTATCCCCAGGAAGCTCCATAACTCATGTCCCCAAGCCTTGCTCCTTGTGCTGGGAGATTTAGTGGGGCTGACTGGCAAGGCCCTCAGGAAAGCCTATGGGGTTCAGCGCTGACACTGCATTTGGTGCCACTGTTTAAGCCATTTCACTGTGTGTAAAGGTCCATTCATTTACTCTAATGTGTACTTTCCAAAGCTTTTATGAGGTGGTCTCTTGAGCTTTCCTATTCTCCCAGGGGTTGATGCAAAGAGTAGTTTGGAATAGATCCAAAAATCAGTAAGTGGAAGAAACTCCATAGCTGTCATTTATTTTTTTTTAAATCTTTTATTTTAAATTGGAGGATGATTACTTTATAATACTGCAACGGTTTCTGCCATACATCAACATGAATCCTCCATAGGTATGCATATGCTCCCTCCCTCTTAAAAACCTCCCTCCTCATCCCACCCCTCTAGGTGTCACAGGTTGGGTTCCCTGTGTCATACAGCAAATTCCCACTGGCTATCTATTTTACGTGTATACAACGCTACTGTCTCAATTCTTCCCACCCTCTCCTTCCCCAGCTGTGTCCACAAGTTTGTTGTCTATGTCTGCGACTGCACTGCTGCCCTGCAAATAGGTTCATCAGTACCATCTCTCTAGATCCCTATATGTGCGTTAATATACAATATTTGTCTTTCTCTTTCTGATTTGCTTCACTTTGTATGATAGGCTTTAGGTTCGCCCACCTCATTAGAACCGACTCAAATGCATTCATTTTTATAGCTGAGTAATATTCTGTTGTATATTTGTATTACCACTTCTTTATCCATTCATCTGTTGGTGCACATGTCCTAGCTGTTGGACATGCTATAGGACATGCTTCCATGTCCTAGCTATTTTAAATAGTGTTGCAGTGAACACGGAGGTACATATCTTTTTCAGTTATGGTCTCCTCAGAATATATATCCAGTAGTGGGGTAGCTGGGTCATGTGGTAGTTTTATTCCTAGCTTTTTAAGGAATCTCCATACTATTCTCCATAGTGGTTGTATCAGTCTGCATTCCACCAAGAGGGCAAGAGTGTTCCCCCTTTTCCACATCCTCTCTAGCATTTATTGTTTGTGGACTTTCTGATGATGACCATTTTGACCAGTGTGAGATGGTACCTCATTGAGTGTGGATTTGCATTTCTCTAAGAATGAGCAGTGTTGAACATCTTTTCATGTGTTGATTAGCCATCTGTATATATTCTTTGGAGAAATGTCTATTTAGATCTTCTGCCCACATTTTGATTGGGTGCTTTGTTTTTCTGGTATTGAGCTTCATGTGCTACTTGTATAGTACGGAGGTCAGTTCTTTGTCAGTTGTTTCATTTGCTGTTATTTTCTCCAGTTCTGAAGGTTGTCTTTTCACCTTGCTTATAGTTTCCTTCGTTGTGTAAAAGCTTTTAAGTTTAATTAGGTCCCATTTGTTTATTTTTGTTTTTATTTCCATTACTGTAGAAGGTGGGTCATAGAGGATCTTGCTATGGTTTATGTCAAAGAGTGTTGTGTCTATGTTATCCTCTAAGAGTCTTATAGTTTCTGGCCTTACATTTTGGTCTTTAATCCATTTGGCATTTATTTTTGTTTACTTTGTTTGGTGTTTATGGTGTTAGGATGTATTCTAATTTCATTCTTTCACACATAGCTGCCCAGTTTTCCCAGCCCCACTCACCGAAGAGACTGTCTTCTCTCTATTGTATATTTTTTTCTTTGTCAAAGATAAGGTGCCTATAGGTGGGTGGGTTTATCTCCGGGCTTTATATTTTGTTTCATTGGTCTATATTTCTATTTTTGTGCCAGTACCATACTGTCTTGATGACTGGAGCTTTATAGTGAAGTCTGAAGTTAGAAAGGTTGATTTCTCCAGCTCCATTCTTCTTTCTCAAAATTGCTTTGGATATTCAGGGTCTTGTGTTTCCCTACAGATTGGGATATTATTTACTCTAGTTCTGTGAAAAAAAAATACCATGGGTACTTTGATAGGGGTTGCGTTGAATCTATAGATTGCTTTGGGTAGGATAGTCATTTTCACAATATTTTTTCTTCAGTCCAGCAACATGGTATATCTCTCCATTTGTTTGTTTTGTTTTTGATTTCTTTCATCAGTGTCTTAGAGTTTTCTGCATACAGGTCTTTAGGTAAGTTTACTCCTAAGTATTTTTTAAATTAAATAATTTTAAAATGAAACAAAGATGAATATTTGTTATGATAAAAGGAATGATTCACAAATAAGGTAGACATAAACCATCAGACAGCTAACAACAAAGAAACAAGGATACACAAAGCAAAAATCAGAAGAAATATAAGCCAAAAGAAAAAAATATATGATCATAGACATATNTAATCTTATATCCTACACAAATATATTTAAAATTTTGTATCTCGTATGTTGTTATTAGATTTCCATAGGACATTTAGAAAAACTGGAAAAAAGATAAACATTAGTAAATTTCAAAAAGTAGAATTCATTTTTCTGGTGATTCAGTTATTCATATACATAAGTTATTATAAGATATTGACTATAGTTCCCTGTGCTGTACAGTAAACCTTTTTTGGTTGTTGCATATTTATTTTTTAAAATTAGAAATCTAGCATTTCTACTCATACTAAGTCAAAGAGATAGAATCAAAATGTCATAAATTTTTTAGTTAGGCAAAAGTTAATAAATTTTCTAAATATATATATTATGCATATTATTTATATGTATACAAGAGCTTTTCTACTATGCTTGATAAAGTCTTGGGAAAGAACATCAAAAAGAAGAGTTGGAAAAATTGGAAAACATAAAGTGAATGAAATGGGAGCACTGAATATGAAATAGAAAAAGTAAACCAAACTAGATAAAAGTAAAAGATCCTAATATAGTCCAATGGCTTTTAAACATGGCTCCTCATTAGAAACATATCTGGAGCTCTCCTGGAAAAAAAGCAGTATATGGGCATTTGTATTTTTCAAAAAATCCTAAGATAATTCTGATATGCATATGTATTTTAAAAAGTGATTACAGGTTTTTCTATTAAATGGTAGTTTTGGTGATACAAAATTCTGTTATTTTTCTGTTCACCAATCATGATACAGTGGTATTCAGTGAGTGATCATGATGGTGTGATCACTCACCTAGAACCAGACATCCTGGAATGTGAAGTCAAGTGGGCCTTAGGAAGCATCACTACAAACAAAGCTAGTGGAGGTGATGGAATTCCAGTTGAGCTCTTCAAATCCTGAAAGATGATGCTGTGAAAGTGCTGCGCTCAATATGTCAGCAAATTTGGAAAACTCAGCAGTGGCCACAGAACTTGAAAAGGTCAATTTTCATTCCAATCCCAAAGAAGGGCAATGCCAAAGAATGTTCAAACTACCGCACTGCTGCTGCTGCTGCTAAGTCGCTTCAGTCATGTCCGACTCTGTGTGACCCATCTCACACGCTAGTAAAGTAATGCTCAAAATTCTCTAAGCCAGGCTTCAGCAACACGTGAACTGTGAGCTTCCAGATGTTCAACCTGGTGTGAGAAAAGGCAGAGGAACCAGAGATCAAATTGCCAACATCTTCTGGATCATCGAAAAAGCAAGAGAGTTCCAGAAAAACATCTATTTCTGCTTTATTGACTATGCCAAAGCCTTTGACTGTGTGGATCACAATAAACTGTGGAAATTCTGAAAGAAATGGGAATACCAGACCACCTGACCTGCCTCTTGAAAAACCTATATGCAGGTCAGGAAGCAACAGTTAGAACTGGACATGGACCAACAGACTGGTTCCAAATAGGAAAAGGAGTACGTCAAAGCTGTATGTTGTCACCCAGCTTATTTAACTTCTTTGCAGAGTACATCATGAGAAATGCTGTGCTGAATGAAGCACAAGCTGGAATCAAGATTGGTGGGAGAAATATTAATAACCTCAGATATGCAGGTGACACCACCCTTATAGCAGAAAGTGAAGAACTAAAGAGCCTCTTGATGAAAGTAAAAGAGGAGAGTGGAAAAGTTGGCTTAAAGCTCAACTAAGATCATGAAAACTAAGATCATGGCATCTGGTCACTTCATGGCAAATAGATGAGGAAACTGGCTGACTTTCCTTTTCAGGGCTCCAAAATCACTGCAGGTGGTGATTGCAGCCATGAAATTAAAAGACGCTTACTCCTCAGAAGGAAAGTTATGACCAACCTAGACAGTATATTAAAAAGCAGATACATTACTTTGTCAGCAAAGGTCCGTCTCGTCAAGGCTATGGTTTTTCCAGTGGTCATGTATGGATGTGAGAGCTGGACTGTGAAGAAGGCTGAGTGCCAAAGAATGGATGCTTTTGAACTGTGGTGTTGGAGAAGACTCTTGAGAGTCCCTTGGACTGCAAGGAGATCAAACCAGTTAATCCTAAAGGAGGTCAGTCCTGGGTGTTCATTGGAAGGACTGATGTTGAAGCTGAAACACCATACTTTGGCCACCTCATGTGAAGAGTTGACTCATTTGAAAAGACCCTGATGCTGGGAAAGATTGAGGGCTGGAGAAGGGGATGACAAAGGATGAGATGTTTGGGTGGCATCACCAACTCTATGAACATGAGTTTGTGTGGACTCTGGGAGTTGGTGATTTACAGGGAGGCCTGGCGTGCTGCTTTCCTGGTGGCTCAGAGGTTAAAGTGTCTGCCTCCAATGCTAGAGACCCGGGTTTGATCCCTGGGTTGGGAAGATCCCCTGGAGAAGAAAATGGTAACCCACTCCAGTATTCTTGCCTGGAGAAGCCCATGGACGGAGAAGTCTGGTAGGCTACAGTCCATGGGGTCGCAAAGAGTTGGACACGACTTCACCATTCACTATTCACTGGCATGCTGCGGTTCATGGGGTCGCAAAGAGTCGGACGACTGAGCAACTGACCTGATTGACTGACTGAATCACAATAGTAAAAGATGTTTATCAGTTTTCACAATCAATAGCCAGATAAAAAACACAATAATTACAATTGTACACCATAATGGGAACATGTTTAACCTAACAATATTAAATAATTGCATACAATTTGTGGGGTCAAGCAGAGTGATGTGGTAAGTGAAAGTGCATACATGCACATGTTTTCATTTGCTCAGCCAATTTGTTTTTTGGTTGGTGCATTTAATCCATTTACATTTTTCTTAATTGTTTTGGATTTATTTTCTCTACCTAGGTCTTTTCCTTCTCTAGTTTCCTGCCTAGAGAAGTTCCTTTAGCATTTGTTGTAAGGCTGGTTTGGTGGTGCTGAACTCTCTTAACTTTTGCTTGTCTGGACAACTTTTTATTCCTCCATCAAATCTGAAGGAGAGTCTTACTGGGTAGAGTATTCTTGGTTGTAGGCTCTTCCCTTTCATAGCTTTAAATATATCATGCCTTTCCCTTCTGGCTTGTAGAGTCTCTGTTGAGATACAAGCTGATAGCCTGATGGGAGTTCCCTTGTATGTTATGTGTGGTTTTTCCCTTGTTGCTTTTAATATGTTCTCTGTCTTTAATTTTTGTCAGTTTGATTACTATGTGTCTCGATGTGTTCCTCCTTGGGTTTATCCTGCCTGGAACTCTCTGTGCTTGCTGGAGTTGGATGACTATTTTCTTTCCCATGTTAAGGAAGTTCTCAGCTATTATCTCTTCAAATATTTTGTCAGGTCCTTTCTGTGTCTCTTCTTCTAGGACCGCTATAATGTGAATGTTGATGAGTTTAATGTTGTCCCAGAGGTCTCTTAGACTGTCTTCATTTCTTTTCATTCTTTATATTCTGTTCTGTGGCAGTGATTTCTACCATTCTGTCCTCCAGGTTATTTATCTGTTCTTCTGCCTCAGTTATTCTGCTACTTATTCCTTCTAGTGTATTTTTCACCTCGGTTTGTTTGTTCTCTAGTTCTTCGAGGTCTTTGGTGAACTTCTCCTGCATCTTCTTAATCTTTGTGTCCATTCTTTTTTGAGGTCCTGAATCATTCACTATCATTATTTTGAATTTTTTTTTCTGAAAGGTTGCCTATCTCCTTTTCATTTAGCTGTTTTTCTGGCATTTTATCTTGTCCCTTCATCTGGGACATAACTTTCTGCTTTTTCGTTATGATTACCTTTCTGTAATGTGGTTTTTGTATTAGTTGCTGTGGGACTGTGGTTCTTGCTTCTTCTGTCTACTCTCTGATGGAGGATGCTAAGAGGCTTGTGTGAGTTTCCTGGTGGGAGGCACTGGTGGTGAGAAAAACTGGGTCTTGCTCTGGTGGACCGGGTCTCAATAAAGTTTTAATCTCATTATCTGATGATGGATGGGGTTATGCTTCCTCTGTGGTAGTTTTTTGGTCCTTGGGGACCCCAGCCCTCAGGTCTATGAGCTCTGTGGTTGGGTTAATAGTGGCCTACAAGAGGGTTTGCACCAAGGGGGACCTTCCCAGACTGGTGTCCCATCCCTGTTGTGAGCCCCTGATAACCCACACCCACAGGAGACCCTCCAACACTAGCAGGCAGTTTAGGTTCAGTCTCCTGTGGGGTCTGAACTATACAAAAAAGATCTTAATGACCCAGATAACCATGATGGCATCACTGACTCAATGGACATGAGTTTGGGTGGGCTTCGTGAGATGGTAAAGGACAGGGAAGCCTGGCATGCTGCAGTCTATGGGGTCGCAGAGTTAGACACATCTGATCAACTGAACAACAACCTGTGGGGTCACTGCTGCTTTCCTCTGAGTCTTGGTGCGTGCAAGTTTTAGTTTTGCCCTCCAAGGCTGGAGTGTCTGTTTCCCCCAGTCCTGAGTCATGTAATCAAATCCTGCTGGCCTTCAAGGTCAGATTGCCTGGGGATTCCCAGTCCCTTTGTCCGATCATTAGGCTGGGAAGCCTGACCTGGAGTTTAGAACCTTCCCAACAGTGGGAAAACTTCTTTGGTATTACTGTTCTCCAGTTTGTGATTCACCCACCCTGCGGATATAGGACTTGATTTTATTGTGATTGTGCCCTTCCTACCATCTTGCTCTGACTTCCTCTTTGTCTTTGGACATGGGGTATCTTTTTTTTTTTTGGTAGGTTCCAGTGTCCTCCTGTGGATTGTTGTTCAACAGCTCGTTGTGATTTTGGTGCTCTTGCAGAAGGAGAGTGCAAGTTCTTCTACTCTGCCATCTTGAACTGGAAGTCTACGCCTAAGAATTTTATTCTTTTTGTTGCAGTGGTGAATAGGATTGTTTCCTAAATTTCTTTTTCTTATTGTTCATTGTTAGTGTATAGGAATGCAAGGAGTTTCTGTGTATTAATTTTATATGTGACTTTACTGTATTCATTGATCAGTGCTAGTAACTTTCTGGTGGTATCTTTAGGGTTTTCCATGTAAAGCATCACGTCATCTATGAACAGTGAGAGTTTTACTTCTTTTCCATTCTTGATTCCTTTTATTTCTTTTGTTGTGGCTAGGACTTTCAAAACTATGTTGAATACTAGTGGTGAGAGTGGAACTTTGTCTTGTTCCTGATTTTAGAGAAAATGCATGCTGTGTTTCATTTTCATTTCAAGAGTAACTAAAAAAAAAAAGCACAATGGAGCAAAATATCCTAATATTGATGGCCTCATTTTAACAGCAGAGACATGAAAAGAGGGCTTTCACCATTGAGAATAATGTTCACTGTGGATAGACCGTATATGGCCATTGTTTCATTGAGGTATATTCCTTCTATGCCTACCTTCTGGAGAGTTGTTTTTTTTTTTTTTATCATAAATGGGTGTTAAAGTTTGTCAAAAGCTTTTTCTGCATCTATTGAGATGATCATATGGTTTTTATCTTTTAATGTGTTAATATGGTGTATCACATTGATTGATTTGCATATATTGGAGAATCCTTGCATCCCTGGGATAAACCCCACTTGACCATGATGTATGATCCTTTTAATGTGTTGTTGGATTCTGTTTGCTGGAATTTTGTTGAGGATTTTTGCATCTATGTTCAGTGATACTGGCCTATAACTTTCTTTTTTTGTGTGGTATATTTGTCTGGTTTTGGTATCATGGATTGAGTTTGGGAGTTTTCCTTCCTCTGCGATTTTCTGGAAGAGTTTGAGCAGGATAGGTGCTAGTTCTTCTCTGAAGTTTCAGTAGAATTTGCCTGTGAAGCCAGCTGGCCCTGGCCTGCTGTTTGTTGGAAGATTTTTTTTATTACAGTTTCAGTTTTCATGTTTGTGACTGGTCTGTTCCTATTTTCTATTTCTTCCTGATTCAGTTTTGGAAGGCAAAACATTTGTAAGAATTTGTCTCTTTCTTTCCAGTTTGTCTATTTTATTGGCATATATTTGCTCATAGTATCTTATTGATCCTTTGTATTTCTGTGTTATCTTTTGTAACTTCTCCTTTTACATTTCTACTTTCTCTAACTTCTCCTTTCTCCATTTTATTGATTTGCATCTTCTCCCTTCCCCTCCTCTTTTTATCTTGATGAGTCTAGCTAACAGTTTGTCAGTTTTGTTTATCTTCTCAAAGCACCAGGTTTTAGTTTTCTTGATCTTTGCTGTTGTCTCCATTTCTTTTTCATTTATTTCTGCTTTGATCTGTATGATTTCTTTCCTTCTTTTAACTTTGGGTTTTATTTTTGGTGTTGTTTGTTTGTTTTCTAAGTGCTTTAGGTGTAAGATTAGATTGTTTATTTGGTAGTCTTACTTGTTTCTTGAGATAGGTTTGTATTGCTATAACCTTCCCTCATATTATTGCTTTTACTGCATCCTATAGGTTTTGCTTTGTTGTGTTTTCATTGTTAATTGTTTCTATACATATTTAGATTTCCTTTTTGATTTCTTCAGTGGTCTGTTGGTTATTGAGAAGCATGTTATTTAACTTCCATGTGTATGTGTTTTTTTAATAGCTTTTTTTTTTTTTTCTGTAGTTGATGTCTAATCATATTGTTGTGGTCAGAGAAGATGCTGGAAATGATTTCAGTTTTTAAAAATTTACCATGGCTTGATTTGTGGCCCAGTATCTGATCTATCCTGGAGAATGTTCCATGTACACTTAAGAAAAAAGTGAAATCTATTGTTTTTGGATGAAATAGTCTGTAGATATCAATTAGGTCCAACTAGTCCAGTGTATCATTTAAAGCCTGTGTTTCCTTATTTTCTATCTGGATAATCTGTCCATTGGTATGAGTGGGGTGTTAAAGTTCCCCCATCATTGTGTTACTGTTGATTTCCCCTTTCATAGTTGTTAGCATATTGAGATGCTCCTACATTGGGTGCATATATATTATAATGGTTATATCTTCTTGGATTGATCTCTTGATCATTATGTAGCATCCTTCTTTGTGTCTTGTAACAGTCTTTAAATTTTTTTTATCTGAGATGAAATTGCTACTCCTCTTTCTTTTGATTTCCATTTATGTGGAATATCTTTTTCCAGCCCCTCACTTTCAGTCTATACATCCCTGAGTCTCAGGTGGGTTTCTTGTAAACAGCATATAGGGGTCTTGTTTTTGTATACATTCAATCTGTGTCTTTTGGTTGAAGAATTTAGCTCTTTACATTTAAGGTGATTATTGGTATGTATGATACTGTTACCACTTACTTTATCATTTTGGATTTGTTTTTGTAGGCCTCTGTTTTTGTGTGTTTCCTGTCTAGAGAAGTTCTTCAGCATTTGTTGAAGAGCTGGTTTGGTTATACTGAATTCTGTTAGCTTTTGCTTGTCTGTAAAGCTTTTGATTTTCCTTTTGAATCTGAATGAGATCCTTGCTGGAAAAAGCAATCTTGGTTGTAGGTTTTACCCTTTCATCACTTTAAGTATGTTCTGCCATTCCCTTCTAGCTTGTAGAGTTTCTGTTGAAAGATCAGCTGGTAGCCTTTTGGGCCTGTATTCCCTTGTATGTTATTTGTTGCTTTTCCCTTGCTGCTTTTAATATTTTTCTTTGTATTTCATTTTTCTTAGTTTGATATGTGTCTTGGCATTTTTCTCCTTGGATTTATCCTATATGGGACTCCCGGGCTTTGTGGACTTGGGTAGCTATTTCCCTGCCCATTTTAGGGAAGTTTTCAACTATAATCTCCTCAAGTATTTTCTCATGGTCTATCCTTTTGTCTTTCTCTTCTGGGACCCTTATGACTCTAATGTTGTTATGTTTAATATTGTCCTGTAGGTCTCTGAGAGTGTCCTCATTATTTTTTATTCTTTTTTGTTTATTGTGCACTGTTTCAGTTATTTCCACCATTGTCTTCCAGCTCACTTATACATTCTTTTGCCTCAGTTACTCTACTGTTGGTTTCCTCCAGTGAATTTTTTTCCTTAATTTACTTGTGTTTAGTTGAAGGATAATTGCTTTACAATATTGTGGTGTTTCTGCCATAGATTAACACGAATCAGCCATAGGTAAATGTATGCACCCTTCTGCTTAAAAACCCCCCTCCCACCCCTCACCCCATCCCACTCCTCTAGGTTGTCATAGAGCCCTGGTTTGAGTTTCCTGAGTCATACAGCAAATTCCCACTGGCTGTCTATTTTACATATAATAGTGTATATGTTTCCACACTACTCTCTCCATTCATTCCACCCTTTCCTTTCCCATGCCCCCATGTCCATAAGTCTGTTCTGTATGTCTTTGTCTCCATTGCTGACCTGCAAATAGGTTCTTCAGTATCATCTTTCTAGATTCCCTATATATGTGCTAATATACAATATTTATTTTTCTCTTTCTTACTTTACTCAGTATAATAGTCTCTAGGTTCATCCACTTCATTAGCACTGACACAAATGCATTCCTTTTTTATGGCTGACTAATATCCATTGTATACATGTATCACAACTTCTTTATCCATTCCTCTGTTGATGAATGTTTAGATTGCTTCCATGTCCTGCTGCTGTTGCTAAGTCACTACAGTCGTGTCCAACTCGGTGCGACCCCATAGACGGCAGCCCACCAGGCTCCTCCTCAGTCCTTGGGATTCTCCAGGCAAGAAAGCTGTTGTAAATAGTCCTGCAATGAACACTTGGGTACATGTGTCTTTTTCAACCATGGTTTCTTCAGTGTATTTTTTATTTCAGTTATTGCATTGTTGATTGTTTATTCTTTAATTCTTCAAACTCATTGTTAAACATTTCTTGCATCTTCTCTATCCATGCCTCCATTTCCTTTCCAAGATTTTGGATCATCTTTACTTTCATTCCTCTGAATTCTTTTTCTGGGAGATTGCCTATTTCCTATTCATTTGGGTTGGAGAAGGGTTCTTTATTTCTCATTGCTTCCATTTGTTAGTTTCCAGTTGAAAGCAGAAAAGAGACAAATATAATCACTGATCATTGATGAGGGTCTTTTCCAAACTCACTTTACTTGAAATTTCTGGTACCATCACCACTAGGATCATCCTTACCATTAAGATTAAAAAATCTCTTTCAGATAAATTTTCCCAAGAACATGTCATGGTGTTATCTCCTAATTCATGTGTTCACAAACATCTTTTGCACTGAAAAGAGAAAGTGCCAGGATAATCAATATTGCATTCATTATGCAAATAAAAGTTTTATAGAGATAAGATTGTATGGAGATGAAATTAACTGTGACAGTTCAGGAGGAGTTTTACAGGAAAAGAAGATTAACATGTTAGGTCTTCAGTGGCTATCTTGACTGATGTGTATAATGTTGGACAAAATGAAATCCCTATGTGCCCAAGCTCAGTGGAGGAATTTTATTGAGCCATAGAAATTTGAGTAGGCCATGTCTCTAGAGTTTATGACAGCCCATTTTCTTTTCTCAGTGTGAGGATGAATGGGTCCATTCTTGTCTAAATTGGAAATCATGATAATTGTTGTTTTTGATTCTTTTATTATTTACTTTTTGTATACTTGTTAAGAAACTTGTATAGAAAAAATATGTTACCTGTTCTAAAGTAAGTTGCTGTTATTCTTGAGGCCAGAGTAGATTATAACATTTTTTTTTTTTCAGATATTTATGTGTACGAGAAAAGGGATGATTTTATATAGAGGGAGACCAGATCAAACTTAATTTATTGGATTCTTCAACAGAGGCTAAGATGTACAATCTTTTACTGCCCAAAAGTTCTATTTTCAAGCTTGATTTCCTTTTGAATGATTTTTGCAATGATAATACAGAAAAGTTATTTTTTCTTCTTTTACTTTTTTCTTCTTTTACTCAAAGGAAACAGATGTCTAACAAAAGTGAGTTAAAGCTGAGCTACAGTGCAAAAAATAGCACTTAGCACAGCAAAGGGAACATTGGAAACAAGGAAGAGGAGAGGAAAAAGGATGAAGAGGAGTGGAAGATGAAGGAAGAGGAGTTGAAAAAGAAGAAAGAGGAGTGGAAAAAGAAGAAAGAGGAGAGAGAAATGAAAGACATAAGTACCAGATGCTGCAGTGTTGTAGGGGGAAAGGAAAACTACTCGATTCCAAGAGGCTGGTCAAATGGATAAAGGGAAGCCTGTAAAAGAATGCCTTTATGATACCTGAATAAAATGAGTGATGTCTAACATACTCAGAGTAGTAAGGTCATTGCCATCTGCTGTGTACTGGTCAGGTACCACATAAATGGTAGATAGCCTTTGGTCTAGAAGTCCGCAACCCTAGACTTCAACAGAACTCTGAAAATGGTCTACTTTTCAGGGTCTCAGATCCCTATGCTTGACTTGGGAATAGCAGTGTGCAGTCATGAGGTTTAAAGAACTTAGTCTTATAAAACACTCAACAATACCTGGGATATACTTGCTCCTTAATAAGTGTAAAGAATCTGCCTGCAGTGTGGGAGATGTGAGCTCAGTCCCTGGGTCAGGAAGATCTCCTGGAGGAGGAAATGGCAACCCACTCCTGTATGCTTGCCTGGGAAATCCCACGGACTGGGGAGCCTGGCCGGCTATGGTCCGTGATGTCGAAAAGAGTCAGACATGCCTGAAGCAACTAACACTAGTAAGTGTTAGTGTCATGGGAAGATTTTAGAAAAACGACTGGCCAGAACATTTTAGGAGGAAAACAGAAAACGATGCAGTGGACTACCATGATTTCCTGAGTGTATATTTGTCAGAGTAAATAAGAAGTCTGGGTCTGCTGAAGGGAGAGCTCTATTTCTCTCCCTTGGTGAGAGAGGGGATAGTATAGCAGACCCTGCCATAGAAGACATGATATCTAGAAGAAATGTTAGTGATCTTCCTTTGAGGCCCCTCTTCATGCCAGCAAGGCAGCAGAGACCCAGGGTGGAAGTGGAGCTTTTCTGCCTGCGAGACCTGAAATCCAAGACTCTGCCTTTTTTCCCCTCATCTTTAGGCAATTTAATAAGCACACTGTAATGGAAACTCTGCATTCAGATGCTTATATCTTTCCTTTTCTCCTTTGCTTTTCACTTCTCTTCTTTTCATAGCTATTTGTAAGGCCTCCTCAGACAGCCATTTAGCTTTTTTTGCATTTCTTTTCCATGGGGATGGTCTTGGTCCCTATCTCTTGTACAGTGTCACGAACCTCGGTCCATAGTTCATCAGGCACTCTGTCTATCAGATCTAGTCCCTTAAATCTATTTCTCACTTCCACTGTATAATCATAAGGGATTTGATTTAGGTCATACCTGAATGGTCTAGTGGTTTTCCCCACTTTCTTCAATTTCAGTCTGAATTTGGCAATAAGGAGTTGATGGTCTGAGCCACAGTCGGCTCCCGGTCTTGTTTTTGCTGACTATATAGAGCTTCTCCATCTTTGGCTGCAAAGAATATAATCAGTCTGATTTCAGTGTTGACCATCTGGTGATGTCCATGTGTGGAGTCTTCTCTTCTGTTGTTGGAAGAGAGTGTTTGTTATGACCAGTGCATTCTCTTGACAAAACTCCATTAGCCTTTGCCCTGCTTCATTCTGAACTCCAAGGCCAAATTTGTCTGTTACTCCAGGTGTGTCTTGACTTCCTACTTTTGCATTCCAGTCCCCTATAATGAAAAGGACATCTTTTTTGGGTGTTCTAAAAGGTCTTGTAGGTCTTCATAGAACCATTCAACTTCAGCTTCTTCAGCATTACTGGTTGGGGTATAGGCTTGGATTACCATGATATTGAGTGGTTTGCCTTGGAAACGAACAGAGATCATTCTGTCGTTTTTGAGATTGCATCCAAGTACTGCATTTCGGACTCTTTTGTTGACCATGATGGCTATCCATTTCTTCTAAGAAATTCCTGTCCACTATAGTAGATATATAATGGTCATCTGAGTTAAATTCCCCCATTCCAGACCATTTTAGTTCACTGATTCCTAGAATGTTGACGTTCACTCTTGCCATCTCCTGTTTGACCACTTCCAGTTTACCCTGATTCATGGACCTGACATTCCAGGTTCCTATGCAATATTGCTCTTTACAGCATTGGACCTTGCTTGTATCACCAGTCACACCCACAGCTGGGTGTTGTTTTTGCTTTGGGTCCATCCCTTCTTTCTTTCTGGAGTTATTTCTCCACTGATCTCCAGTAGCATATTGGGTACCTAACAACCCAGGGAGTTCCCCTTTCAGTATCCTATCAATTTGCCTTTTCATACTGTTCATGGGGTTCTCAAGGCAAGAATACTAAAGTGGTTTGCCATCCCCTTCTCCAGTGGACCACATTCTGTTAGACCTCTCCACCATGACCTGGCCATCTTGGGTGGCCCCACACGGCATGGCTTAGTTTCATTGAGTTAGATAAGACTGTGGTCCATGTGATCAGATTGGCTATTTTCTGTGATTATGGTTTCAGTATGTCTGAGAGTTCCAAAGAATAGCAAGAAGAGATAAGAAAGCCTTCCTCAGTGATCAATGCAAAGAAATAGAGGAAAACAACAGAATGGGGAAGACTAGAGATCTCTTCAAGAAAATTAGAGATACCAAGGGAATATTTCATGTAAAGATGGGCTTGATAAAAGACAGAAATGGTACGGACCTAACAGAAGCAGAAGATACTAAGAAGAGGTGGCAAGAATACACAGAAGAACTGTACAAAAAAGATCTTCATGACCTGGATAATCACGATGGTGTGATCATTCACCTAGAGCCAGACATCCTGGAATGTGAAGTCAGGTGGGCCTTAGGAAGCATCACTATGAACAAAGCTAGTGGAGGTGATGGAATTCCAGTTGAGCTATTTCAAATCCTGAATGNGGTCAGGAAGCAACAGTTAGAACTGGACATGGAACAATAGACTGCTTCCAAATAGGAAAAAGAGTACGTCAAGGCTGTAATTTGTCACCCTGCTTATTTAACTTCTATGCAGAGTACATCATGAGAAACGCTGGGCTGCAAGAAGCACAAGCTGGAATCAAGATTGCCAGGAGAAATATCAATAACCTCAGATATGCAGATGACACCACCCTTATGGCAGAAAGTGAAGAGGAACTAATAAGCCTCTTGATGAAAGTGAAAGAGGAGAGTGAAAAAGTTGGCTTAAAGCTCAACATTCAGAAAATGAAGATCATGGCACCTGGTCCCATCACTTCATGGGAAGTAGATGGGGAAACAGTGGAAACAGTGTCAGATTTTATTTTTGGGGGCCTCCAAAATCACTGCAGATGGTGACTGCAGCCATGAAATTAAAAGACGCTTACTCCTTGGAAGGAAAGTTATGACCAACCTAGAGAGCAGATTGAAAAGCCGAGATATTACTTCGCCAACAAAGGTCAGTCTTGTCAAGGCTATGGTTTTTCCAGTAGTCATGTATGGATGTGAGAGTTGGACTGTGATGAAAGCTGAGTGCCAAAGAATTGATGCTTTTGAACTGTGGTGTTGGAGAAGACTCTTGAGAGTCCCTTGGACTGCAAGGAGATCCAACCAGTCCATTCTGAAGGAGATCAGTCCTGGGTGTTCATTGGAAGGACTGATTCTGAAGCTGAAACTCCAATACTTTGGCCCCCTCATGGGAAGAGTTGACTCATTGGAAAAGACCCTGATGCTGGGAGGGATTGGGGGCACGAGAAAAAGGGGACAATAGAGAATGAGATGGCTGGATGGCATTATTGACTCGATGGTAATAAATCTGAGTGAACTCCAGGAGTTGGTGATGGACAGGGAGGCCTGGCATGCTGTGATTCATGGGGTCGCAAAGAGTTGGACACGACTGAGTGACTGAAGTGAACTGATAATGGAAATGTCATTCTTTCTAAATCTTTTCTGAATTGCTTTCACTATTTCTAAAGAAATATTAAAGTATATTCTTTTTCTGTTACATTCTAAAATATTTTTAAAAATTTTTTATTGAAATATGGTTGTTTTATAATGTTGTGCCAGTCTCGGCTGTACAGCAAAGTGAGTAGCTATGCACATATAGACATTCTTTTGTATATTCTTTTTCATTATGGTTTATCACAGGATTTGCATTATAGTTCCCTGTGCTATACGTTAGGACCTTGTTGTTTATCCATTCAGAATGTAGTCATTTGCATCTAGGAACCACAGGCTCCCAGTCCATCCCTCTCCTCCCCTGTTCCTCCTAGCAATCACAGTCTGTTCTCTTATGAGTCTGTTTCTGCTTTGTAAATAGGTTCATTTGTGCCATATTTTAGATTCCACATTCAGTGATATCATTGTTATTTGTCTTTCTGACTTATTTAGTATGATAATCTCTAAGACCCTACAAATGGTGCAAATGGCATTATTTCATTTTTTTAATGATGGAGTAGTAATCCATTGTATACACGTACTACATCTTCTTTATCCATTCATTTGTTGATGGACATTTACATTGTTTTCATGTCTTGGCTACTGTGAGTAGTGCTGCTATGACCATAGGGGTTCATGTATTTTTCTGGATTATAGTTTTATCTTGGGTGTATTCCCAGGAGTGGGGTTGCTGGATCATATAGTAATTCTACTTTCCATACTGTTTTTCATGGCAGCTGCATCAGCTTACATTCCCAGCAGCAGTGTCAGAGTAGAATCCAGGACTCTCGAGTCCCAGTTCAGTGCCTTTCTGTCATATCATGTTTTTTTCCTACTATTTCAATACAAAAATAGTTTGTTTTTTAATTCTTCAATTTGTTGCAGCAGTGTAGAAATAGCGTACATCTTGTGCAAAAACCAGATGCCACATGAGTAGTTTTCTAAGAAGGACAGTTTGTATAATGTGATATGCAATGTGTATAGACAGCAGACCTGCTTCCCTCCTCTTGAGTTTTTCTTTAAAGGGTAAAAAAATGTATTTTGAAGACTTACAAGCTAAGTGGTGTTTCCACTATAAGGCTAAGAGACCAAGGTAAAAAGATATTTTCTAACAAATTATTTTTCAGTAAAAATAAAACATAATTGCATTGCCCTCTGTCCTCCTGGCATTCTCTTGGTACATTATGCTTTGACTGATGCCATAGTTTATTTGCCCTTGACAGTGAGCAGTGCTTTTCTTTGGAGATATTTGCTGTTGTCCATGCCATTTCCTTCTCTAGGAGATCTTCCTGACCCATGGATTGAGTCCAAATCCCCTGCATTGCAGGGAGATTCTTTATCATCTGAACCACCTGTGCCTTTCTGCATAGGACATACATGATAGAAAGTTACATAAAATTATAGATAATATGCCTTAGGTTTATTCAAAAGGAAAAGATTACACAGATCTTTTTTTGTTCCCTGTATATGAGCTTCATTAGAACTTCTCATGTTCTTTACCACCAGCACCCTGCTGTCCTTGAAAGGATGAAGAAAGGTCAGATTTTTCTTGTCATTGCTGGAATATAGAAATAGTTTTGTCATGAGCACTGGGTTGCTGGTAGTTTAGATGATGCCTTGTCATGGTGGTGTTGTAAAGGAGCTTTCTGAAGTGGGTATAACTGGTGGGAATGTCCCAAAGGGTATATAATTCTTAGATTCAACAGCTATAGAATAACAATTTCCAAAGGCAGAACATTTATTCATTGAACACATTTCTTTTGTGTGTGTGTGTCTCTGTATTTATTTTTAATTGACATGACATTTTACATTAGTTTCAAGCCTATAACATGGTGATTCAACGTTTACATGCATTATGAGATGATCATAAGTCTAATTACTATTTGTCACCATTTAAGATATTACAATATTATTGACTATATGGCTTACTCTGTATATTACACATACACATGACTTATGGCCTACTCTGTGTATTACACATACACATGACTTATTTATTTTATAGCTGGAGGTTTGTGCTTCTTAATCTCCTTTGCTTATTTCACCTATCCCCCCAAACTCCTCTCTGACAGCCAGCAGTTTCTTCTCTGTATCTGTGAATGTGTTTTCATTTTCTTTTGTTTGTTCCTTTGTTTTGTTGTTCAGATTTGACATGTAAGTAAAATCACATGGCATTTCTCTTTCTATGTCTGTCTTATTTCACTTGGCATAACACCCTTTAGGCCCATTCACATTGTCACAAATGATAAAATTTCAGTTTTCATGATTAATATTCCATTGTGTATATATATGTATATATAATATTATATATATAAAACACATATTCTTTATCCATTCCTCTATCAGTGGACACTGAGATTGCTTCCATATCTTGACTAATGCTGCTGCAATGAAAATTGGGGTATATATATCTTTTTGAATTAGCGGTTTTGTTTTCTTTGGGTAAATATTCAGAAATGAAATTGCTGGATCATATAACAGTTCTGCTTTTAACTTTTTAGGAATTTCCATATCATTTTCCACAGTTTCTGTACCAATTTACATTCCCACCAACAGTGTACAAGAGTACTTTTTTCTACACACCCTTACCAACACATTATTTTTTATCTTTTGTATAATAGCCATTCTGACACAGGTATGAGGTGATATCTCATTGTAGTTTGATTTGTATTTCCCTGATGATTAATACTGTTGTGCCTTTTTGTATGTGCTCATTGGCCATCTATATGTCTTCTTTGGGAAAATATATATTTAGGTCCTCTGTGCATTTTTTAATCAGATTTTTCATTTTTGTAATATAAAGTTGTATGAGTCCTTTATAAATCTTGGGTGTTAACTCTTTATTGGATATATGATTTGTAGATATCTTCTCCCACTCAGTAGATTGCCTTTTATTTTTGGTTTTCTTTGCTGTGCAAAAGCTTTTTATCAATACTTTTATGTAATCTCACTTGTTTATTTTTGCTTTTGTTGTCTTTGCATGAGGAGACATAAAAAACAGAACTGACAGTGTACACTTTCTTCTAGGAATTTTATGGTTTCAGGTCTTACATTCAAGTCTTTAATCCATTTTTAAGTTTACTTTTGTATATGGTGTAAGAGAATGGTCCAGCATTTTGTATGTAGCTGTTCAACTTTCCCAACACCATTTATTGAAAAGATTGTTTTTCCCTGTTGTATATTCTTGCACCTTCACTATATATTAATTGACTATATGTGCATAGGTTTATTTCTGGGCTCTCTTCTGTTCCATTAATCTATGTGTTTCTTTTTTGTCCCAATACCATACTGTTTTGATTACTATAGCTTTGTAGTATAATTTGAAGTTAGGGTGCATGATGCCTCAGTTTTGTTCTTTTTTCTCACAGTTTATTTGGTCATTCAGGATTTTTTGTCCACTTCCATGAAAAATGCTATTGGTATTTGATAGGGTTTGCATTGAATCTGTATATTGCTTTGGATAGTATGGACATTTTAGCAATATTAATTATTCCAATCCATGAGCACAGTATATATTTCCATTTATCTGTGTTCCGTTAAATTTTTTTCATATGCAGCCAGAAAGAAAAACACCAATACAGTATACTAACGCATATATATGGAATTTAAAAAGATGGTAACGATAACCCTGTATGCAAGATAGCAAAAGAGACACAGATATATAGAACAGTCTTTTGGACTCTGTGGGAAGGGAGAGGGTGGGATGNGGGAGGGGAGAGGGTGGGATGATTTGGGAGAATGACATTGAAACATGTATAATATCATATATGAAAGGAATCGCCAGTCTGGGTTTGATGCAGGACACAGGATGGTTGGGGCTGGTGCACTGGGATGACCCAGAGGGATGGTACGGGGACGGAGGTGGGAGGGGGAGTTCAGGATGGGGAACACGTGTACACCTGTGGCGGATTCATGTTGATGTATGGCAAAACCAATATAATGTTGTAAAGTAGTTAGCCTCCATTTAAAATAAATAAATTTATATTTTAAAAAAAACCTTGGGAAGAAGAAAGAATAGCAGGGTGTAAGAAAGGGAGTGGAGCAAGGAAGGAAAAATATCAAAGACCCTATGAATTCCACTTAAAATATACACTAATGGAAATTAATGCCTTAGGTTGGTAAGTTTAGGAAAGTAAATCCAGAGGAAGGAAATAATTTAAGAAAAAATATTCTTTTCCCTTTTCTATAAGTGAAAAGTTTTATTTTACTATGTTTCTAAGCTGTTCTCACAAAGTTTTTCTATTGATAGAATTTTGGATGAAGTAATTAAATACTGGCTCAGAGGTATGAAATGTAATGCTCATGGTCACACATTGGGACAGAACTGTGTTGGGTCTTTAGATCTCCTAATGCCTAAACTGGGGTTCTTTCTACTATATCACACCAATTCTAAAAAAGCTTTCCAGTGCAATGCATCACTATTTTTAAAGGGCAGCTTGGTTTACATACAATCGAATTGTCTGCAATGTGGCTCCTGGTCACCTGCAATCACAGTTCTGTCCTCTGACCAGCCCATCTTGTGGATGAGATTGGGAGAAATAACTGGGCAAGTGCAACTCTGTTCCTTCCTCCTTCTGGTATCTGCCTGCAGAAAACTGAGTTTCCATGGGAGAGGCCTGTGGCAGGCAGGCATTTCTCCTAAAGGCCTTGATGAAGTATCAAGAAGCCTAGTCTGCATATGCTCAGTCGCTCAGTCATGTCTGACTGTTTGTAACCTGATCGACTGTAGCCCACCAGGCTCCTCTGTCCATGGGATTGTACAGGCAAGAATACAGGAGTGAGTTGCCATTTCCTCCTCCAGGGGATCTTCCCCACTCAAGGATTGAACTGGTGTCTCCTGCAGCTCCTGCATTGGCAGGTGGATTCTTAACCCGAGCCACTGGGAGTCACCTATTTAAGCTTCATTCTTCAAACAACTTTAGCAATAACAAAGCTGATAGTTTTATCTCATCTGTTGAGTCCTACAAGCTCAAATACTAGTAGAAGACATCAGTAAATCTATCTGTGATTGGGCTTTCCTTTGTGAGAAGTTTGTAAATTATTCATTTAATCTCTTTAAATGTTTACCTCTATTCCAATTTTCTTTCTTCTTGAATTATTGTTGGTAGGTAGTGTCTTTCTAGGAATTTTTCCATTCCATCTATGTTGTCTAATTTATTCGTATAGTATTTCTTTATAATTCATTTTTATTTCTGTAAGGTGGGTAGCAACGTTCTCTCTTTCATACCACCTTTAGTAATTTGAATCCCTCTTTTTATCTTGGTTGGTCTAGTTAGGTTTGCCCATTTTGTTGATCGTTTTTAAAGAGTCAGTGTTTAGTCTTGCTGATTTTCTCTACTTTGTACTCTCTTTTTCATGCAAGTCAGCTCTGATCTTTATTATTACCTTCCTTCTGCTTTCTTTGAGTTTAGTTTCCTCTTCTTTTTCTAGGTCCTTAAGGTAGAAGATTAGGTTATTGATCTGAGAGCCTTCTTTTCTTTAAATATAGATGTTGGAGCTATACATTTCTTTCTATCCATGCCTTTAGCTATATCCCAGTTTCATTTACAATCGCAACAAAGAGAATAAAATTTCTAAGAATAAATTTAACCAAGGAAGTAAAACACCAGTACTTGAACACATTTCTTAATTGAGCATTGACTTCTAGATGTGAGGATATAACAGTAAACAAAGTAAGCATGTATCTGCTCTCAGTGAAGCTGACAGCCAGTTATGGCTTAACTCTTCACTGTCACACGCTAACTCTTCGCATGCTATTCCATATTGGCTTCCTTGTTGTTTTTTTTTCCTTTTGTATTCAGTAGTGACAGTGGTGATTCCCTTTTCTGTCATTCCCCTGCCCACTTTCCTTTCAATCCTTCTTTCAACTTTACAGTAGGTGAATGTTGATATAGATCCTTACCCTGTGAGGTCCTTCTTATTTTACTTCTGTCTTTGCCTCTGTTGTATGCATAAACTTTGGAACTTTGTTAGTTTAAATGTTAAAATTGGGAAAGTGAACATTCATATCTTCCAAGATTAAACTGCCATTTCAGAATTCTTATGGGTTACATGAGAGAGCCTGCTTCTTCTACCTTATCGATCCCCATAAAGGGAGTTTCTCCTCTGATGACAGGTAGTCTTAAATACCTGAGCGTATTCTAAGCCTGTGCTGAATAGTAACAGAGCCCAGTACTATGTGCAAAGATGTGTTTTGCTTGTGGTCAGGGTGTAGGTATATCATCTGCGAGTCAAAGTTGCATGAACTCTTTCTGCTTTAGATGGCACCATGGAAATTATTCTTCACTGCTTTACAATGTACTTTACACTCCTGAAAGAGATAATGTGTCTGTTAGGGAGCCCAGTTTGCCCCTGGGGAGGAAGGTGTGTCTAGTAAGTGGATAACTGGCTTTTGACCATGACAGCCTCACTCCTGGAAACTCACAAAGTCTTGTTGTGAGGTGGCTGTGTGTCAAATAGGATGTTACGTGTTTCAGATGTGGGGCAAATGCTTTAAGTCATAATTGTGTTATGAAAAAGAAAAGAAACCTGAGTATTTAAGTCCGCTCTCCCCCCACCCCCGCCAGAATTCCACTAGTAACCTTCTTTAACCTGTAGTTTGACTTGTTTCTATTCTATAAAAAGACAAACCGAGCATAGGATGTTACTGTCAGAGGCTTACACACATGTGTTTTTAAGGCAGTGTGTTCTTAGTGGGAAAGAATGTCTCTCCTCAAAATAACTTTTTGGTTTATATTTTTCTACATGTGTAATTTTCTCGTTTGAATTGATATGTGTAATGGAAGCCTAAGAAAATTAGAATTAAGTAACATTACTTACATAAGTACTGTTCACATGCCTTAATAAACATAATTTGGATTTGGCATAATCCCAAATGTGAGCCATCAATATTATAAACACATACTCATCACGAACTAGTAATATGTCTTCCTAGAAGGGACATGGGATCTAAAAAATACCAGGCAGAACTTTTGTTTAAAATCCACATCCCCGTTAGAAAATTTTTATCTTGACGGTTTCTTCTGAAACTCAGTGAGGGAAACTCTGGTATCGGTGGTAGAGGCAGGAAAAAGCCTTCAACTCAAAGAAAAGTACTGGATTAGTAATTACTAAATGGAGCAGTTACAACGTTTTTCATCCTTTCTACCCATGATTATATCTATTTAGGACCTTTGCCTGGTCTCTGCTGCTGCGCATTTATCATTTTCAGTTTCATCCAGGAGAAGCATACATTTAGTTCTGTTATGCACTTTTCTCTCTGGCATCTACTTTTGTAGGCTGATACACAGCAGAAGAAAGAACCAGTTTAGGGTGACTCTGACCTGGATTATAAACGCTGAGAGACAGAGGCCCTGCTGCAAGGTATGGCAGTCTGTCTGGAGCCCCTTCTAGGTACTTCAGAATGCTTTGTGTTACTGTTTTCTCAGATTTGACTTGCGTGTGATGTACCATGGGCTTCCCATTATTTACTAGCTGATAGCCCAGCTAGTAAAGAATCTGCCTGCAATGCAGAAGACACCGGTTTGATTCCTGGGTTGGGAAGATCCGCTGGAGAAGGGATGGGCTACCCTCTCCAGTATTCTTGGGCTTCCCTTGTGGCTCAGCTGGTAAAGAACCCACCTGCAGTGTGGGAGACCTGGGTTCGATCCCTAAATTGGGAAGATGGCCTGGAGAAGGGAAAGGCTACCCACTTCAGTATTCTGGCCTGGAGAATTCCATGGCCTGTACAGTCCATGGGGTCACAAAGAGTGATTGTACCCTGTCCAGTGTTTATACTATTCTTTTACATCTCTCTTTGTTTTCGTATTTTAAGAAATATTTTGTCTTATGGTTCAGGTATATTTACTTTTGAAATTGAGAGGCCAGAAGGAGATAGGAGGACAGATTGTAGAGTTGCTGGCAATTTGCTGCTTATTGGCTGATGCCCTGGTCAGCCTTCTCTATTGTGTTACTATTAGAGTATCTTATACCTGTTAAATGAGTTGATGTTGTTGTTCAGTCGCCCAGTCTGGTCTGACTCTTTGCGACCCCATGGACTGCAGCATGCCAGACTTCCCTGTCTTTCACCATCTCCCAGAATTTGCCCAGGTTCACATCCATTGTATGAGATACCATCAAGCCATCTCATTTTCTGATTCTCTCCTCCTGCCCTCAATCTTTCCCAGCATCAGGGACTTTTCCAATGAATTGGCTATTCACATCAGATAATGTAAATAAATGAGTTACCCCATGGTAAATCCAAGAAATCTTGAAGAAAAAAAAAATGTTGTTTTTCATTTCCATTGCTGAATCCCAATCTCTCTCTGCCAGTGTAAATACTGTGATTCTGGTTATGAATTGCATAACCACCACAGGCACAGAGTGATGAAAAATCAAATGCTCAGTAGGAAATTTGAAGGAAAACTTAAAATGCTGACAGATTAGCAGCTGATTAACATGTTTAAATTTCTTTGACTCTGCTGTATATCTTGGCTTCACTGGCATCTTTACTGCAGCACCCTTCTTCCAACTCATTATCCATTTCCTCATTTTATCCAGAGTTTGGATATTGAGCTATTTGTTTTATTTATGTTGAAGGTAACTTGTTCATAATATGTTTCTTATGTCACTTAACCGTATATCACTCATGGATAAGCTATTTTATTTTTCTTTATCCATTTGTTTTCCATACATTTCAGAGTAATCCTAGGATGTCTGTAAAACTGTATGATATCCAATGTCGTAAAACAAAAGCTTTAAAAGTAATACATACAAATAAAAACAGTATCAGATTTCCTTTTATAAATGGTTCATCTTTTAATTCCATCATTGGCTTTTATATTAAAATAAATTTTCATTTATTTCCATAATTACTTAAATTAACAATAAAATTATCCCGTCTATAATAAAATGGTATTCATATCAATATAAATAAGAAAAAGCTATATATAATAATCTTGTAAATTATTTCTGAGTATCATTCAATACATACACACAAAACTAAAACACCATGGAAAAGCATTTTAAACCTCAGTTTGTGGTAGGTAAAATCATATGTATAACAATGGTATCATAAACACCAATGAGACGTTGATTGTTTTGTTAGCTTCTTTGTGGTATGGAAGAGGTAAGCTGTGGGATATTTGAGTGATGGAGATTCTTTGAGGAGCTGACTTTTTATCACTTAGTTGACAAGTGATACATATTAGACACTGTTCAATTATATTTTTGCCTCAAAATAGCCTTTGATGTTCTGTTGCAATGTGAACACTGGTTAAACACAACAGTAGAATATCTTCTCCCCTAACCGGCATAAAGACAGCAATTAAACCTTAGGAGTAAAACAGATGAAACATCTGTAAACCATGACCAAATTCTGAACTACCTACCCCTGCATCACTGCCAAAGGGCCTGGCCAGGTGGACCCCATTTTCAATTTTTATCCATCTCTCTGACCTACCTTCTGACTTACTGCAGAGGGTAATCAGTGGATTAATTGTAGAACCACATGAAAATTCCTGGTATCTTAACAGATCTGCCATTGTGTTATAGGATTTGGACAGAATAGCTAAACTCTTTACCTTATGAAATAAAGGAAATTGCACATGATTGAAACCAAATGGGAATCTGCACTGTGTACTGAGGTTTCTTTCTGCCCATATGTCTTCTTTGGCATGTGTGATATTAAAAACCCGTTTTCCTCTGGCCTGGAGCCACCTTAGCTGTTTGGTGCAGCTTCTATGTGAAGGACATTTGTCTTGTATTTGAAGGATAGAGTAAAAATATGTTTGCATTTTCTTTAGTGTTTTCCTTTTTTATGCTTGCTGTCAGATTTCCAGCCTGTGCTGACCTTGATCTGTGAGCTTGTTTCTCCTGTCTGCAGAATGGCTATTCATCTAAGTGCACACGGCAGTGCTTTCTAGAACTGCCAGCTGCGAAGGAACACAATTCCCGAGCACAGTAAACAGCACAAGGAGATGAAACTAAGTGTAGAATAAAGCATCCTGGCATTTTACTTTGTTTTGAAAGAGATTTTTAAATGACCGGGTTCAATATTTACCCTTTTCTCTGTCACTTAGTCTCTCATAGCACGTGCAGTTTATCCACGGATGATAGACTTCCCTCCAAATACAGACATAAAACAGATTAGCTGACTCTCCATGACTGTTTAAAATTGCTCATAATCACTTATTTCATAATCTCTTAAAATTTTATAGACACCTCGTCTTATGTTTTTTACTAGGTCACCTCTATACTAACAAAATAAAGTGGAGAATTAGAATTATCTGGATGATGCTAGTGAGGGATTTGCCTTGAATTATTTGGGTAACTGCTTTGATTCGCCACTTTACTTTGTTAAGGTGGACATGGCCTTTGAATCTCAAGTTAATTCTGTCTAAGCTCATTTCAAATTTTAATTGCCAAAATATGAAAAATGCACTTGACTGTTTTCCTTTTCTTTCCTCTTTTTTTCTGTTATCTCAGTCTCTCCTGGCTACACAAGCACTTTAATTTGGGCATGGCTGTTTTGATTTGTCTCACACTGCTCTTTCCCCCAGTGTGGCCACTGAACCTTTTAACATGGGATTCCTGTTATTTTCATTATTTAGTGCAAGTCCCTGCATCTGTATCCTCGGAATCAGTGATCACTGCCAGTGAAGCTGGAAGCGAGGACTCAGGAGACTTGGGAGCATTAACACGGTAAGAACTGTCTCTTCACAAAGGCCATGGTGGGGTAGTCAATAATAGAGAATGCTCAAAAGGCCTGAAAAGCACACCATTCTGTTGTACATTGTTAACTGTGCATGCCTCTTCACCTGTCAGTCATTTATGGTTATATTTATGGTGGCCTGCTGTTTTTGGTGGCATAGCATCGACTTTGAACCCTGGAAGTGATAAATTTATATATCATTCTCCCCTGAATGGGCTAATTAAACCCCTTGTGTCTTGTTTGACAAACACAAACATACCTTTTAGCTTAGGTCTTACAGAGAGCAGGGAAAGATCAAAGACGAATGGACTATATATTCAGCTGCTCATTATTCTACTTTGGTTTTGGTTTCCATGTGAATCTTTATTAAGAGAACACCAAGATGTTCTAACCCTAAATTTAATTTTTCAAAAGTCTTGCTTATTTGCTCAATGTGAAGTGAAGTGAAAGTCGCTCAGTTGTGTTTGACTCTTTGCAACCCCATAGACTATACAGTCCATGGAATTCTCCAGGCCAGAATACTGGAGTGGGTAGCCTTTCGCTTCTTCAGGGCATCTTCCCGACCCAGGGATAGAACCCAGGTCTCCCACATTGCAGGCGGATTCTTTACCAACTGAGCCACAAGGGAAGCCCAAGAACACTGGAGTGGGCAGCCTGTCCCTTCTCCAGCGGATCTTCCCGATCCAGGAATTGAACCAGGTCTCCTGCATTGCAGGCAGATTCTTTACCAGCTGAGGTATCAGGGAAGCCTATTTGCTTAATAGGGTTGGCTAATTTGAAAACTCAGTCCCCAAAGTGTTTTTATTGTCTTTACTAATTGTTATCATCATCAGGATTGACTGCTTTGTTTCTGTCAATTGCCAGATTTTTTATTATCATAGGTATATTCCAGGATTATGTAACTCATTTCTCAAAACGGGAATAGACATTCTCTAATTCGACCACTGAGGGGACATCCAAAGTGTAAAAATGTGATTGAGAGAAAGGAGAAAGCTCATAAATAGGTGTAGAGTCATGGAAGCTCCCTTAATCCAGGTGCCTTCAGCAGGATCCCACGTGCTGTGCCCATGGGCAGGAGGTAGAGGTGAGTGGGCAGTGGAGCCTCTGGTAGCAGATTAGCAAGCATTCCCTTGATAAAGTCAAATGGTCTCCTCACTGCTCAGGCTGGTTGAGCTCAGGTGAGAACGGGGACCTAGTTTTTCCAGATCTTTCAATTTTTCATGAGAAGCTAAAAATTCAAGTATTTATGCAGTAGTCCCCTAAATGTTAAAGACTTGTTAGGAGTAGTAGTGGGTTAGATTTGGCTTATGAGCTGGCAATTTTTGGCTTCTCTCTTTGACTTTGAATTTTCAAAATATCTTAAAATATTTTCATAAAGTTTCAATGGAAGAAGCATCATCACAGCCCCACCATTCTAACAAATCAGTCTTTGGCTTGTCCATGTACCTTCCAACCTTTAGCTGCCCATGTGCATTTCTTGCTACCGTATATGTTCTTGGAGAAGAGGTATACAATTCTGCATTTTTCTCTTTTCTCTTAACACATTATTGTAAGCATGATCTTCTGTCTGTTTTCAGAAAAGTCTATGTGATTTGGGGAGAGAAAAATATAGAAACAGGAGTGGTATTAACCTGTACTTCAGGGGTATTTGCTTTCTGAAACCAGCATGTAAGACTGAGATGGTCTCATCAGTATCTGCCTGTTGGTGTATTTCAGACTTGAGTGTTTGGTTTTGACAGGGCCTTTTAAAACCTATGGACACTGCTTTCAATTTGATAAAAGTGAATGTAGAGGCTCTTGTGGGCACCAGGCTGGTTTGTATTAGCAAGTCGCATTTGTGATTTGGGATAGCACACGTTTTCTTTCATTTTTTATTTTTTTCTTGAACAGTTCAGAAGGTCTTTTAGGGGGAAAAAGGCATAACACCATGAGTGATGCTTAATGTCAAAGGTGCCATTGGTACATTAAGTGCTATTACCAACCAGTCCATCCTAAGGGAGATCAGTCCTGGGTGTTCATTGGAAGGACTGATGCTGAAGCTGAAACTCCAGTACTTTGGCCACCTCATGTAAAGAGTTGACTCATTGGAAAAGACTCTGATGGTGGGAGGGATTGGAGGCAGGAGGAGAAGGGGACGACAGAGGATGAGATGGCTGGATGGCGTCACTGACTTGATGGACATGAGTCTGAGTGAACTCCGGGAGTTGGTGATGGACAGGGAGGCCTGGCGTGCTGCGATTCATGGGGTCACAAAGAGTCGGACACGACTGAGCGACTGAACTGACTGATTGACTGGCCGACTTCATAGTTTGTGAGCCCGTTTGGAGACTTCTAGAGAAAGCTGACTGCTGCTACTAGCACTCTAGGGACAACAGCAGTTTTTCCTTCTGAGAGAACTTCATTTCTTCCCCCTTATGTGATATTTTTACTTAACCACCTTGGAAGAGGTGCTGTCTACTCCCATCCTACTCAGACTCCACAAACTCACTTCAGTTCTTTATAGAAATGGTTTCGCAAGAGTAGGCAACTAGAAATCAGTGAGTATATACCTTGCTAAGTGCAGGTTTCATAAGAATGAGAGGCAGTTGACATTGAGGAAATGATGATTTTTTAGAAAAACTGAGCACAAAGTTGGTTCAAGGAAAAGGCATTAGGAATAGCTTAGTAAATCTTGTCCTTGTTTTGAACTTAGGAACATTCCATGCAAATTTATGTTTTTATTTCCATAATATATATATGAGAGTTCAATTTCAGAAGAATGTTATATTTCAGTTTTTAAAATTCCACTTGAAATGCCTTTTTCTGTAGAAGAAACATCTTTGAAAACAGTTACTGTTAACTCTAACATTTCATAAAACATGAGACTGAGAGAAGAGCTTGGTAATTCCTAAGAATATAAATCTGTCATAAATTTGCATATTTGTGTAGAATTTGGGCTTTTTGAAAAATGGAATATCTTTCAGACGATAACTCAGAACCAAATCAACACATTTGGTTCTACCTAAAGGGTACATATAAATTTTGTCATTCATTTGTCAAAGTTTCAAACCAAAATTGCAGTTTTCTTTTCAGAGCCAAAATTGCCAAACATTTCTCATATAACCCCTGTAAGTGGTGCATTTGGAAATTGTAATACTTAATATGCCCTTTTATTTAAAAAAAAGGTTAACTAGTGCTTTAAAAATATCAAGTATAACAAATTTCTTCTATTGATTTTTTTAAGAGCAGTTAAGTAAATTTTCTAAATTGA
>SJYQ01094245.1:44084-129176 GCA_006410935.1 Redunca redunca | reverse complement strand
GTGGTTCTTTTCTCTTTCTTGTAATTAGTTTTGGTAGAACCAGTTAATCATTTCTCATTGAAACATACTGAACAAAGAACAGTTCTTGGGTTTCAAAAAAGTCTATTAATCAGACTGGTCTTACATATAAATATAAGTGAAAACATTCTAAACATACTGTTTGCAACTGGAATCCAAAGGAATATTAAGAAGATAGAATATTATGCTTAATTGGGACAGATTCAAAAATTCAAGGATATTTTTGTACAGAAAGATATGTTACCTTAATTCAGCACATAAAAACGTCAAAGAGGGAAAAGTAAGCATTTGCAATATATACTGAAATGATACTTTCAAAATATAAACATCTAGTCTCATATTTTTAAACTTGGTAAACTAAGAATAGAAATGTTTTTCTCAAAATGATAAAGAATATTGATTTCAAACCAAGAGCTTACATCTTTTATACATAAGAGTGAAGCATTGGCACTGTATAGATCTTACAGAAAAATTGCTTATGCTTAGTTGAATGCATGTCTCTCTTCCTCGGGAAATGAGCAGGGAGTGACATTCGTAGTTCTGTCCATATGGTAGGTATTTGTCAAATGCTTGTTGAATGAGTCAAGTATTCTCCTACTTTTTACAGAGGAGGGCACTGAGGCACAGAGAATAAGTAGTTTTCTCAGGTTCACACAGGCTGTAGCTACAGGGCTAGGACTGAACCAAGGCAAGTTGATACAACTTTCCCCAGTCTGTACTTTAGCCCTGCATCATCTCTAACAGAGACTGCCATATGATACATGACCCACTCCATACAGCTATTGCTTTAAACAAACTAATTACTGTAAAGCACCGGGAAAGGAGTCTGGTATATATCGAGAATATGTGAGTTTTAGCTGTTACTGTTTGATTTATCCCTACCCTTAATCCCTAACATTCAGATACTCAACCAGAAATGAATCTATTAAGTGATAACCATTCAGCCCACATTTATTTTTCTTATGCACAAGGATGCCACACTAGGGCTCTTCTCGTGTTTGACAAGATTCCTTAGGCTTCCCAGTGACAAAGCTAAAGCAGAGACTGCATTGGCCTGTAGAAACTAACAGAGTATTGACATCAGAAAGTTCACTGTACACCAGGGCATAGGCTACACATTGTCCCAAACCTGATTCAAGAGGAAAACTTTCAAAGATAAAATATATATTGATGTGATAACATATTGTGGAGTCTCTTATTACAATAACATCCATCCCATAATATCCTTAACATAATAGTTAGAGGGAAGATGACTGATGTTTGTCTTTTGTGACAAGAGGACTGGGTGGAAGGAGTTTATTTTTATCTTCCTTTTGGACCATCTATGGCCTTAATACCATCCCTCAGTTCTACTTTCCGATCAGTCATGGACACTCAAGCTCTCCTGCATTTTATTTGTAATAGCCTCTTACTATAGGAACAATATCAGTTCATTTTATACAATTAGAAAATATAGACAAGCAAAAATTAAAAAAAATCATATTCCTACAGTCAGAGAATATGCACTCGTACTCTTAATATCTTAGTGTATATTCTTTCACACAATATATATATGTCATCATGTAAATGACAAATGATATCATACTGTACAAACTGTTGAACTTGCTTTTCTATTCAGGTATCTCAATTTTTTATTTCAGTACATTTTTATCTTATCTAGTGTCTGTATCATCTACACATTTCCCCAGTTGCTCCGAACATAATCCTATTATATTTAAAATTGATGCCTGTCCTCCCAGCTGTCAACATCTATCAACCAAACCCTTCCATCCATAGATTTTCTCTGGAGAGGTGAGGCCCCCTTCAAGGGAACCTTGCAGAAGTATGCAGTGAGTGGATTGAGGGTCTTTCAGGCTTCCAACTTCACATACACTCTAGATCAGAGTTGGAACAGATGTCTGCTATTCTCTGCTCTTCAATTTGAGCATTAGGCCTCCATATAGTCAATATTAAGTCTCATGTAGATGCAATACTTTAGGTAAAATTCAGATATTTGATAAACTCTGCCTTTCCTTGATCTCCTAACTGTCTAGTGAACTATGAACTCAAGAATAAGGCAATTAAAATAATGTATCCATGATCAACTTGTACTGGCTGCACCTATTTGCCACTTTTGTCTTGTGATGTGAGGAGAGGAAAATGTGCTCAGGGGCCATGTGGGCTTAATGCCCAACAGAACGTCCTTAGGACTTTCAACTTCATCCACAGTAGGGACTCCATTGGATTCTCTGGAACTACATGAACCTCAGATTATTTTTCTCTCTTTTTGGTGAAAACATTGCTATCTTTTAAGGTGCTCTGATAATCAGAGGCTAAAGGGAAGACCTTAAGGAGGTTATGATAAAGGTGAAAAGGTACAGTAATGCAAAACCTTGGGGGAAATTTAATGAGACTATTAAGATTATATATATATGGAATTGCTTAAATGATCTTTATGTAAAGAGCAGTTGACAGATGCTCCCAGCTAATTGGACTTCAGGGAGACTGAAATCAGTGGATTCAAGGCTGATTAGAAGCCAATCTTTTTGGAAATTAAAGTGTATATTGTATTACTGGGTTTTCTCTTTATGTAGCACATGGACTGACAAGTTAAAAACTGTTGCTGTCCTGTCACTCTTTTTCGGGCAGAGAGCACTGTAGATACCCATAGGGTTACAGTAACAGTTGGAGCGTCTGCTTTTAGCAAGGGGTTGCTGAACTTCTTCTAAAGAGACTGCTTGCTTGACCACAGGTCCTCTGTGGTCAAGATTTGGGGACATACACACTTGCTCTCTGACAGGAAGTTTTATTTATTTATTTTTTAATTCAGCTCAGATGGACTTCCTGTATGGCTTAGTGTGGCCTATGTCTGAGCTCCAGGTTAGGGTTTTGCTGTTGGCCAATAGAGGGAAGTTTCTCACACAGTAAATTAAGAAAGAGGCTTAAAAAAAAAAAAAAGAAAAAAAAGCCTAGTTTAAGTAAATACTGTACTGTACTGTTCCAATTTTATTTCTGACATCAGAAAATCTTTATCATCATCACTGCCCATCCAAAGTAAGGAAATACTTGAGGTTGGCAAGCAATATCAATGATTCTGAAAGACTGAGTGATACGATGGGTTTCTAAATGTGTTTATTATTCAGTGTATCCCTTTTGGAAATGGCACTTAGAGAAAGTTTGGGGATGATACTATGGAGATGATCTGTTTGGCATGACGCTTGCCGTGGCCCAAACCATTTTGTCCAATTAGTGACTAGTGATTTGTTTGATAGAGAAGACACAAGCAACAAGAATCCAGGAAAACTGTAGAACTGGGAGGAGCTCAGTACCCTACCCTCAGGGAGGTCTCTCCACCCTAAATAGAAAGAAGAAGAATGAAAATGGGCTCTGATGTGCTTGCTTCAGGGCTCAATAAAAGTTGCTAAGCTCATTTGCAGAGAAGGTTACTGGACTTCTTTTTTGTTTCTCAGCACAAGCTAGCAGTATGGTAGTCATCTTTTCTAGTTTAATGGAAAAATAATTGACGTATATCACTCCCTAATGTGCACAGCAATCACTCTTCGACGTGCACAGCGTGATGGTTTGATTTTCATATATTGCGAAGTGATTTTCACAATAGGTTCAGCTAACATGCACCGTTTCATGTGTGCTAACTCACTTCAGTCATGTCGTACCGTTTGTGACCCTGTGGACTGTAGCCCGCCAGGCTCCTCTCTCCATGGGATTTCCCAAGCAATGCTGGAGCAGGTTGCGATGCCCTCCTCCAGGGGATCTTCCTGACCCAGGGATCGAACCCACAGCTTTTATGTCTCCTGCGTTAGCAGGCAGGTTCTTTACCACTAGCACCATTGTCTCATAGGGAGGCAATAAAAAGAAAAGAAAAAAGAAAAAACATTTTCTCCTTGCAGTGAGAACTCTTGGGCTTTACTTTCTTAGCACCTTTCCTGTATATCATATAACAGTGTCAGCTTTCATCATCATGTTGTATAGCACAGCCCCCTACTACCTAGTAGTAGAAATAGTACATCTACTTCTGCTTTGTTGACTACGCCAAAACCTTTGACTGTGTGGATCATAGCAAACTGTGGAAAATTCTGAAAGAGATGGGAATACCAGACCACCTGACTTGCCTCCTGAGAATTCTGTATGCAGGTCAAGAAGCAACAGTTAGAACTAGACATGAAACAACAGACTGTTTCCGAATTGGGAAGGGAGTATGTCAAGGCTGTGTGTATTGTCACCCTGCTTATTTAACTTATATGTAGAGTATATCATGTGAAGTGCCAGGCTGGATGAAGCCCAAGCTGGAATCAAGATCCCTGGGAGAAATATCAATAACCTCAAGATATGCAGATGACACCACCCTTATGGCAGGAAGTGAAGAAGAACTAAAGAGCCTCTTGATGAAAGTGAAAGAAAAAAAGTGAAAAAGCTGGCCTAAAACTCAACATTCAGAAAACTAAGATCATGGCATCCAGTCCCATTAATTCATGGCAAATAGATGGGGAAACAATGGAAACAGTGACAGATTTTATTTCCTTGGGCTCCCAAATCACTGCAGATGGTGACTGTAGCCATGAAATTAAAAGATGCTTGCTCCTAGACAGCATATTAAAAAGCAGAGATTACTTTGCCAAAAAGGTCTGTCTAGTCAAAGCTATGGTTTTTCTAGTAGTCATGTGTGGATGTGAGAGTTGGGCTATAAAGAAAGCTGAGCACCAAAGAATTGATGCTTTTGAACTGTGGTGTTGGAGAAGACTCTTGAGAGTCCCTTGGACTGCAAGGAGATCAAACCAGTCAATCCTAAAGAAAATAAGTCCTGAATATTCATTGGAAGGACTGATGCTGAAGCTGAAACTCCAATACTTTGGCCACCTGATGCAAAGAACTGATTCCTTGGAAAAGACCCTGATGCTGGAAAAGATTGAAGGCAGGAGGAGAAGGGGACAACAGAGGATAAGATGCTTGTATGGCATCACTGACTCGATGGACATGAGTTTGAGTAAGCTCTGGGAGTTGGTGATGGACAGGGAAGCCAGGCGTGCTGCAGTCCATGGGGTTGAAGAGTCGGACATGACTGAGCAAATGAACTGAGCACTTGATTATCTTACAACTTGATTTTGTACCTTTTGACTACCTTCATCCAGTTTTGCCTATCCCCACCCTTTGCCTCTAGTAACCACAAGTCTGATCTCTTTTTCTATAAGTTTGTTTTTTTGGATTCTACATATCATTGAGATTATACAGTTTTATCTTTTTCTGTCTGATTTATTTCACTTTCCATAATGTCTTCACAGTCCATCCATGTTGTCACAGAGAGGAGGATGTCCTCATTTTTTGTGGTTGAATAATATTATACATTTGTGTGTGTACTATAGTTTCTTTATCCATTCATGCATTGACATCAGCATATTCAACATAGGCTTTCTTCAATACGGAAGCAAGTCTGAAAATTCTTCTGGGACCATGTGATGGTGTCATGCCATCCAAGACTGAGTTCCTCAAAAGTGGCTTGTAGAGGTGAAGAGAGTCGGCAGACATGCCCTGATTTATTCTCTCATTTTTTTTAAAAATAAAGAAAGTAAAAGCTATTGCTTAGGGAACCAACTTGCCCTCAACACTTCTCACCTATCTTCAGAAAAGGCAAGTAGGGACTATTTATTTGTTCAGTTGTTCATCACATTCATTAAGTAGTGGAGAATTCATTGTACAACACAATAAGTGCTAGACCTGCAAGGAGGGCAAAGATCAAGAAATTCTTCTAAATTTCCAGTAAATTGACATATTTAACTTGAAGCCATCTAAGGAAATGTTTCTATGAAATTACAGCTCTCAAATATTCGTACTCAAAGCGGTGAGCAATAATGTAATAAAGCATTTTTCCAGGTCGTCTACAATTAATTTGTATATTCCTATGGAAGAGGTGCTTTTGATTCACTACTGCTGTACCTAGAGTTTTGACACATATTAGGTCCTTCGTAAAGGTGGGAGGGGGAGAGGAGGAGTGTGCAGTATAGACTGTTTGTGAAGGGAAGTGGAGGAGGGAGAGGAGGGGTGTGGGGTGTAGACTGTTTGTGAAGGGAAATGGAGGAGGAGGTGGAGGTGGGTGTAGAAGCACGTTGAAGGTGGCCATAGGAAAAGAGATCTGAATCTGGGTGGCAATATGGTCTTTTAGATAGCTGAGATTCCTGGCTCCTGTATCTGGTGGCTTCTATTGAGTTTACTTGGCAGTTTATTCGAAACACACATACCTAAGGCACAGGTCTGAGTTTAGGTCTGATCACTGCATTTTTATGATGCTTTCGGGGTTTGAGGATGTGTTTGGGGGAACCATTGATCTGATAAAAAGGACAGAAGGTCTGAATGAGGATTGTCACGATACAGAAGGAAAGACGGACAAGATGAGGAAGGGTGAAATGGCTTTGATGTTACATATGGATATATCCAAAAAGCATGTCAAAAGTTAGCACTTTGAGTTCAAGGATGTTGACGACTGGAGTTATCTTTTGCAGAAGATACGTGGACATCTTTGGGATCACCTACAGTTAGAGTATAGAGGTGAGAGGGGAAGAAATAACTCTGCTTGGGAGAATGTCTGTCTTTATGGGCATGGAAAGAATAAGGAGCCTTCCAAAATTATAGTGAGAGGTGGAAATGACACGGAGTTTTAGGGTCAGGAACACTGAAAGAAATATCATGCTCTGAAGGAGCCAGTGGTCACCACAATCATAGAGATCAAGGATGAGAGACAGGAACAGACCTTGGGATTTGGTGACTTGGTCATCATTTTCACCATCATCATTTCTGTTATTACTGCTTGTGCTGTTTTATTAATATTTCCATAGACTGAGTTCCTAGAAGTGAAGGGAGTTCTAGAGTAAATGTTGTGTTTGATTCTTGCGCCATGTTGGCATACTGCTTTCCCAAAGAACTTACTCAGTGGATGAGAGTACCTCAGCCACATCGGGTACTAGCATTACAAATTACAGTTCTTAACCACTGCCTTCCAAGTATTCCNCCCCAGAAGTTTTAGCAAAGAAGCCTGCTTGCCGTTTGGCAGGGAGAGTCTCTCCGGGGCTGTGATTGTCCCTTTTCAGCCCTTACGGCTCTGGCTGCCTGTCCCTGGCGGGGGATGGTCTGCAGCCAGCTACTTCTGTTCTGTCCTTTGTTCTGTGGGCGGTCCTGGCGGTGTCCTATGTTCGAGTTTTTCGTGTGGTTAGCTGTCCCCCAGTCTGGTTTACTAGCCCAAGTTAGTTCGTTCTGGTTACTTGCAGGGCGTTCCTACCTGATTCTTACAAAGCTGTGCAGCCCGAGCCCCACGTGCGTGTCCCTGCCCCGCCCCCACCTGCTAGTGGCGGGTGCAGGTTTATGTGCTGTTTTTCCTCTGGGGAAGTCACTGTTGGGCTTGTAATCTGTCGGTTTTAATTATTCATTTATGTATCGTTCCTGTTATGATGCCCTCTGTGCTTCCAGGGCTCGCCACAGACTCGGCAGGGAGAGTGTTTCCTGGTGTTTGGAAACCTCTCTTCTTAAAGTTCCTTTCCCGGGTCGGGCTTCCCTACCCAGGACAGAGCTCCCTCCCCACCTCCTTTGTCTCTCTTTTCGTCTTTTATATTTTTTCCCTACCTGTTTTTGAAGGCAATGATCTGCTTTTCTGGGTGCTTGATGTCCTCTGCCAGCATTCAGAAGTTGTTTTGTGTCTTGTGTTTGATTCTTGCGCCATGTTGGCATACTGCTTTCCCAAAGAACTTACTCAGTGGATGAGAGTACCTCAGCCACATCGGGTACTAGCATTACAAATTACAGTTCTTAACCACTGCCTTCCAAGTATTCCACACATCTCTTTCTTATAACCAAAACAAACAAACAAACAAAAAGTTAACAGCAAAGATGCTCTTTAAAGGAAGAATATTAAGGCGGCCTACTCTGAAGTCTAAAAATGATGGGAAGAAGAATGGAAACCACCACCGTGCTGCTGAACAAGAAATTAACTGCTCCTCTGAGAGCAAGGTTACACAACACAGACAGCGTGTCTCTTACTCCAGGTTATATTTTCAACAGAGGGCCAGGGCTTGTTTTGTTTTGTTGGTTTGGTTTGAATTTCCACTTCCCTCTATCTAATCAAGTGAAGCTGAGCAAATAAACTTGAGCCAATGAGAATTTTATAGGAGACTGGATAGTGATGATTAGTAAAAGATTTAAAATATAAACTTCTCTTTGTCTCTCGATAAGTCACTGCTAGTTTGAAGAATTTTGATGTTCTGCCTATTCTTTTTCTTTAAAAGAAATGTTCAAAAGCAGATGGTTCCCTAAATTATAAACTGTTACATGGTAGGCCTTTTTAGATGAGATTCCAGACGCTGTATTGTTTGGCGTATTTAGGGTCAAATAAGTGAGTGATCATCTTCCATGGTGCAGTGAGCTTCTCTACCTAGAGTTTTGAAACTAAGTTGAGAAATGTGACCTTAAACAGTGTGTCCAGAGCTGCCAATCCATTCATGGGAGCATGGAGCCATGGTAATGCCGGATTAGCTAAGGAGTTAGTTATTCAGGATCTGTGGAAACAGCAGCTTCTGTACAAAAGAGACCCTTGTAGAAGTATTTTAGAGAAGTTGAAAGCCTCTATTCCAGTGTTGTGTGAACAGATAGCACTTGGATCTGCCAAGATATGCAGACCCTAAGGCTGGCCCAGGAGAGACCCAGAAGTGGGGACAAGTTGGAGAACACACCTAAGGGGAAGGTCTTTGCCATGGAAGGGCTGCACCTTCTAGCCACACCTTCTGGAATAGCTAGGGCTGGGAACAATTGTGCAGTATTCAAATCACTTCAAGCTAAGTTTTGAAAACTGAGAAGTTTCACGGTAATGATACTTTTAATTAAAGGAAGACCAGGTCATCTCTTGGCGAAGGCAATGGCAACCCACTCCAGTACTCTTGCCTGGCAAATCCCATGGACAGAGGAGCCTGGTAGGCTGCAGTCCATGGGGTTGCACAGAGTTGGACACGACTGAGGCGACTTAGCAGCAGCAGGTCATCTCTCCCAGGCAACCAAAACCTAACCAAGGGCCCATACAAAGGAATGAGGAGTGTGAGTCATGTTTTACTGTCAGAGATAATCTTCCAATCTGCTCTTTTAGAAAATCTAGAGTAGTCATAAGTCTGCATTCCCTTGATTTTTTTGAAATAAATATAAGCTTTATTATAATCAGTGAGAAAGATAAAGTGTAGAGCCACCTGCTATGTGCCAGGCACTGAGTTAAGTACTTTATGAATATTAGCTTTGTTTAATCTTCACAACCATTCAGTGATATGTACCCATTTTGCAGATGAGAAACATGAGGGGTTTGTCTCTTATCCAAAGCTTTTATATACCATGTGGCTGGTAAGGGACAATGCAGGGATTTGAACCCTGTTTCTCTGAGCATGTGGCTTAACCAGTATGCTGTGCTACTTCACTAGCTGGTTTCAATTTTGCATGATGGATTACCAGATGAAACTGGCTGGTCACCCAGCAAGACAGGCCAACAGCTTATGCTTGCATGTTATGAGCCAGAGGTGTGGAATCCCTGGCTGCAGGTGTAGGTTTCTCTTCACTGGACTTTGGAGATCTTCGGGTCTCACTGATGCCCTTGGATATCTAAACTCCAGGGTGATCTCTCCATGCCAAATGAGAGCCCAATTTGAAGGGATGAGGGAGTATCACCAACCCATGCTTCCTTTCCATCTCTTTGCCTGAGATGAAGATCAGCTTCTTGGGCCCTCAGAAAGATGCTCTGGGTTATTAGACAGCAGGAGAGACTTTGCCTCAAGCAGTCCTGGGGTGTCTTCAGATGCTTCAAGAAAGACCCATTTCAGGAAGAAAAGCCTACTTCTCTGATCCAGGGAGAATTTAAAATAATACTGAATTTCTTCCTCCGAAATCTTGAGCCTTTTGCCTCGTTGGGTAATTTTGTTTCTAGTACCTTTCGTGTGTTTTCCCCTAATGCTGTGTGAGAAGGTTGCGAGGGAGTTCTGGGTCCCCAGCCTGACCCTCCTGTATGCTCTGTGGTCCAGACATCTGAGTGAGTGAGGGCACATGGCCCAGGCCTGTGTGGAGCATAGTGGGGCTGCAGAGACAACCCGGTGGGCTTGTTCTCAAACCAGCCTTTGTTTGTTTTTCTTCAACCCTGTGCTCATCTCAGGTTTCACTTCAGTTATTTTATTGATTCATAGAAAAGAAGAAATTTTTGTTTTCCTAGAATGCTTGGTAAATTGTACATGAAAATCCCTAGCTGTGGTATGTATTTTAATTTTTTTTTCAGATTTTATTTATTTTCTTACTTTACAATATTTTATTGGTTTTGCTATACATCAACATGAATCTGCCATGGGTACTGGAAAAAATACAATGTCTGTGCCATTACTAGTAATAATTTAAAAAATAATACAAGGTGTGCTTCTGTTGATTCTAGAAAGCTAGGGAATGTGGGATTTTGGCTAAATGGTTATGTAGCCTTTCTTTCTCTCTCAGAGAGAGACACACACAGTCTATTTCCTGGAAATGTTAAAGAAATATAGTCAAATATGTCCAATGCTGATACTAAATCTGTATACTAAAATAATGTTTCAGAAACTATTTAAAAATATGTGTGTGTGTAAATTGTGTATGTATGTATATATATGGCATATGCATTGTATATATGTGACACATATACATTACCCATAATAATCCTAGTACTGAATACTAGTAATAATATGTCCATTTTACAGATAAGGAAACTGAGGCCCAGAGAACTTAGGTAGCTTAAGCAGGGTCACACACAGAGCTGGTGAGTTGGTAGGCTGGTCTGTGTGCTTAACTGCCAGAATCTACTGCCTCCATGAGTGGATGTTTCCTGGGTGATGCAGGAGGCACTTCAAATTTGGGGGATAACTCAGAACTCACCATTAAGAGCCTCAGGTAGGAGTTTGAGTGGTGGCAGAATCTCTGGACCAGGGCTCAGGCCAACCGAATTTTAGCCCTAGTTCTACCATTTGTGAGTTGAATATACTTGAGCATGTCTCCTACTGATCTCACTTTTCTCAACTGCAGAAGCTTCACTGAAGGGTCGTGAAGACAGTTTATGTCATGGATGTGAAAGACATCAGAAAACACTTGACATATTCTGTAAATATTCAGAAAGGAGTTTTTACATGGCACAACTAATTTCAGAATTATAAACTAAAACTTTATCATTCTTAGCCCAGTACTCTTTGCACTCTTCTGTGCTATACCAACTTATCTTTACACAGATTCACATGCTGTTCGTATTAGTTCCTTTTCTGAAGAAGCAGGAGATGATATAGTAGTAAAGAACTCACCTGCCAATATAGGAGACACAAGGGATGCAGGTTTGATCCCTGGGTTGCGAAGATCCCCTGGAATAGGAAATGACAACCCACTCTAGTATTCTTGCCTGGGAAATCCCATGGACAGAGGAGCCTGGCGGGCTACAGTCCATGGTATTGCAAAGAACCAGACACAGCTGAACAACCGTGCATACCACACACACATACTTCCCCTTGGAATATAATCCTATCATTACTATCATAGAGAATGTTTACTCCACTCAGCAATCATCTTTTTTCTTCAGATTTGAGAAGTGTTACTTTTTTGTCATCCCTCTTGCCTAAGAGACTAGACTCCTGTATCAAAAATGAAAATTCCTTTGTAAATTTTAATCGAGAAAAGTCAGACCTGCTCAGAATGGAAGGGAGTCTCCTTTGACGTGGGGAAGGCCTGAGGGTCAGCTTAAGGAGACCTACCTGGCACCACCCAGCAACACAGCAGTAACGTGGTCAAAACCTCAAGTGTCCAGACCTCCAGCCCGGGGCCAGTTCTGCTTTCAGTGCTGACGCCTGCATGGAGATGCTGTGGATCTTTGGGGTTTATTTGTTTTAGATGTTTGTTTTATCCCTGATAGATATTCTACGAGGAATACCTTCCCTCTCTAAGTGTTTGCCCTCCGTTACTTCCAGAGAAGACTGCCTAAGTTGGGCCTGTCAAAGTTTACCCAAGCGGATTTCTTGCCCAGGGAGGTAGTGTCATGCTCCAAGGAGACCCAGACTCCTCTGGCTACATGTCAGTCTGCAGGTAAACTATTTTTGTTTACTTTGCATGTGATCTTTCAAATTGCCAGGGACCTCCATCCTTCTTCTTGTATCATATCTTACCATAAGATGTCTTCACAGGACACAAATTTAATGATATACCAAGAGCTGAATCTCCTTTGGCCTTGGTTTTGGAAACACTGGTGAGGAATCTAGTGGTACTCCTCCAGAGGACCTATGAACTTTAAAATGGGTCACTTAGTGAGGTCAGACTTTGTCAACATGTTATGAAGACAGGGAAAATCACCAAAGGAAAATGCAACAGAAACTACTCAGAATTTTATTGACTAGAAGAGTGTGTACATGAGACTCATCATTTGCAGGAGTTAGGAAACTACAGCCGTCCCCCACCCCATCCTGTTCCTTGAGATAAAGTATTTGGGGATCTAGCCACACTCAGTTCTAGGTGTTGGAATGACTGCTTTCTCACTCAGTAGGGCTGAGTACTTATGACCCATGTGGCCTAAAATCTTCAGTGTAATCTGGCACCTTTCAGAAAAACTTTGCCAGTCAGTCAGAAAAACTGACTTGCTTTGCCAATTCAGATGGCAATACACTAGAGTTTCTTACCACAATTTAAAAAGACTTTCCATTCCGGGGGTTTCCCTGGTGGCTCAGACATCAAAGAATCCTCCTGCATTGTGGGAGACCTGGGTTTAATCCCTGAGTTGGGAAGATCCCCCACAGGAGGGCATGGCAACCCACTCCAGTATTCTTACCTGGAGAATCCCCATGGACAGAGGAACCTGGGGGGCTATAGTCCACGGGATTGCAAAGTCCGACAGGACTGATCGACTAAGCATAGCACAGCATGTGCGAGCTCCATGTAGGGGAATGGGAATTGACCTTCAGGCCTCCTTCATATGTATCTGAGAATATCAAGTGGAAAATGTACATGCAAACCCACGTATGTTGTAAGAATACACTAATAAGAGAAGTTGAAGGTAATCAGTGAAAATGCTTTCTAGAAGTAAAAAATGACACTGAAGCTAAATTAATCCAAGGCAAAAGCAGGAGGTGTGTACACTTAAAATAGGATAAGTGAAGACTGCATTGTTAGAGGATAGCGCTGTTGTTATAGCTGAGCAGATTCTCTTTTACTTTGCTGTTTTATTGCCTGGTGCATTGAAGAGGATGTTAGCATTCTAGGTTCATTGTTGTTGTGTAATAAAAACAAAAGCCATGAAGATGAAAACTCATTCACATTCCCTGCTTCAGTCAGTTCAGTTCAGTCACTCAGTCATGTCTGACTCTTTGTGACCCTATGGACTGCAGCAGCCTGGCTTCCCTGACCATCATCAACTCCTGGAGCTTGCTCAAACTCATGTCCATTGAGTCAGTGATGCCATCCAACCTTCTCACCCTCTGTCATCCCCTTCTCCTCCTGCCTTCCGTCTTTCCAAGCATCAAGGTCTTTTCTAATGAGTCAGTTCTTCCCATCAGGTGGCCAGAGTATTGGCGCTTCAGCTTCAGCATCAGTCCTTCCAATAAATATTCAAGACTGATTTCCTTTAGGATTGACTCATTTGACCTCCTGGCAGTCCATAGGACTTTCAAGAGTCTTCTCCAACACCACAGTTCAAAAGCATCAATTCTCTGGCGCTCAGCCTTCTTTATGGTCCAACTCTCACATCCATACATGACTACTGGAAAAACCATGGCTTTGACTAGATGGACCCTTGTCAGCAAAGTAATGTCTACTTTTTAATACACTGTCTAGGTTTGTCATAGCTGTGCTTCCAAGGAGCAAGTGTCTTTTAATTTCATGGCTGCAGTCACCATCTGCAGTGCTTTTGGAGCCCAAGAAAATAGTCTGTCACTGTTTCCATTGTTTCCCCACCTATTTGCCATGAACTGATGGGACCAGATGCCATGATCTTGTTTTTTTGAATGTTGAGTTCTAAGCCAACTTTTTCACTCTCATCAAGAGGCTCTTTAGTTCTTTTTCACTTTCTGCCATAAAGGTGATGTCATCTGCATATCTGAGGTTATTGACATTTCTCCTGGCAATCTTGATTCCAGCTTGTGCTTCCCCTAGCCTGGCATTTCACATGATGAACTCTGCATATAAGTTAAATAAGCAGGGTGACAGTATACAGCCTTGACATACTCTTCCCAATTTGAAACTAGTATGTTGTTCCATATCTGGTTCTAACTGTTGCTTCCTGACCTGCATGTAGATTTCTCAGGAGGCAGGTCAGGTGGTCTGGTATTCCCCTCTCTTTAAGATTTTTCCAGTTTGTTGTGATCCACACAGTCAAAGGCTTTGGCATAGTCAATAAAGCAGAAGTAGAAGTTTTTCTGAAACTGTCTTGCTTTTGTGATGATCCAGTAGATGTTGACAATGATCTCTGGTTCTTCTGCCTTTTCTAAATCCAACTTGAACATCTGGAAGCTCTCAGTTCATATACTGTTGAAGCCTAGCTTGAAGAATTTTGAGCTTTACTTTGCTTGCATGTGAGATGAGTGCAATCATGTGATAGTTTGAACATTCTTTGGCATTGCCTTTCTATGAGATTAGAATGAAAATTGACCTTTTCCAGACCTGTGGCCACTGCTGAGTTTCCCAAATCTGCTGGCCTATTGAATGCAGCACTTTCACAGCCTCATCTTTTAGGATTTGAAATAGCTCAGCTGGAAATCCGTCACCTCCACTAGCTTTGTTTGTGTGATGCTTCCTAAGGCCTACTTGACTTTGCATTCCCTGCTTGGTTTACAGCATATGTCGATCAGTACACTTTGGTTTGTGCAAGTTACAGAACTTTTCAATTTTGGTTTCAAACACCTAAGGTCAGAAGTCAGGTGAAATTGGGTTCCTGAAAGTAGAGCACTGCCTGCAGGCCTCCTGCAAACCTTCCCCGGTGATGCTGGCAGGGGGGCTGAGGGTTCCTTGGCAGCAGGACCTCCATTTTTCACGTGTGATAATGAAATGAACTTTAAAACCAACTGTCCCTCTGGTGGTGAACTGTTAAACCACCTATTTCAATGAACCTGAGAACCTTACAGGAATGTGGCAGAAAATACAGTTAAAAGTCTCTCCCTGGGCCTCCAGGCAGGTCAGAAAGATCACTAAAAACAACCTCGCTACCAACTCAAATGTTTGTTTGAGTTAATTTGCTGCCAGAGGTATTTGTAGACCTGTAGCCTGAGGTATGTTTATTTAGCCCCAGATTTGACCCATAATAGCATAAACTTATAAAACTGAAATAGGATAAGGAGTAAATTTTTTTTTTTTAATATATAGAAGCTATGACAAACCTAGACAGTGTATTAAAAAGCAGAGACATCACAATGCCAACCAAGGTCTGTCTAGTCAAACCTGTGGTTTCTTTAGTAGTCATGTATGCATGTGAGAGTTGGACCATAAAGAAGGCTGAGCACCAAAGAATTGATGTTTTTGAACTGTAGTGTTTGAGAAGACTCTTGAAATTTCCTTGGACAGCAAGGAGATCAAATCAGTCAATCCTAAAGGAAATCAACCCTGAATATTCATTGAAAGGCTTGATGCTGAAGCTCCAGTACTCTGGCCACTTGAGGCGAAGATCTGACTCACTGGAAAGGACCCTGATGCTGGGAAAGAATGAAAGCAAAAGGAGAAGAAGGGGACAACAGAGGACAAGATAGTTGCATGGTATCACTGACTCAGTGGACAAGAGTTTGAGCAAATTCTGGGAGATGGTGAAGGACAGGAAGGCCTGGCGTGCTGCAGTCCATTGGGTCACAAAGAGTTGGATATGACTGAGCAACTGAACAACAACAAGGCTGGATTTGCTCCAGCGGAAAGAGAGAGTGGGAGGCTCGGCCCTGCCAATGCCCCGCCCCTCAAGCAGCTCATCCCCTCTCTTGGAAACCCCTCCCACACAAGGACCCCCCCTGGAGCTCACCTTGCTCTCTTGCTTATGGGTAATCAGGTAGGAAGAAGTTTCCTCCCTTTTGCTTCACACCTACCTTTTGGGGCACCATCCTCCCCTGACCAGAGGGCCCATTGTGGTGTGGTTGTGGGGGAGGGGCCATGCAGTGGTTTCCTCCAGGCCCCGCCCACTAGCAACCAGCAGTCAGTGAGCCGCCACCAGTGGCCCTGCTCAGCCCCTGGTCGTGCCTCAGTCAGCTCCCGCCCACTGTCAACCAACTGTTAATGAGCTGCCATCAGTGGTCCTGCTCAGCCTTTGGAGAGCACAGCAGTAGGCCCTTCTACAACCAACCAACCAACCAACCAACCGTTGAGTGACAGTGAGAGGAATCAGACAGCAGTGGAGCGGTGGTCGTGAGGTGGAGAGTGAGCTAAGGGGCAGATTTTAGTCTTCTCCCTGAGGCTCTCCAGCTCACCCGGCCTTGGACCAGCAGGTGAGCTGGGGGTCCAGGGACCAGGCTGGGGACTGTGTCCTCAGGGCTCCAGAGCCCTCCCCAAGGCCACCCCCTAGCAGGCCTTGAGGAGAGGTAAACCTCACCCCCATCCTGGTCTCTTTGACCCAATAGCAGTGGCAGTCTGCTTGAGTCACAGTCTGTGAGACCTGGTCTGTCCCCCTTTGGGTGGCCTGAGGAGCATAATGACCAGTTGGGTCGGGCGCCTGACTCCTTCAGCGATCACAGCTGGGCAGGGTGTGGGGACCTGGGCCTGAGGGAGCCACCAGGTGAGCTCTGCCTCCTCTTTGCCAGGACCAGGACCTTGGAGGGTGACAGGTATGCCCTGGGCCCTTACCCTTTCCTGTCAGGATAGAGAATAACATTCGTTTGATGGAGATTTACAGGAACATCATTACCAGACCATGACCTGACCTCAAGAACAAAGGATCTGACACCAAGAATCTATAACAGTTAACCATGCTGCTCCCTCATCTTTTGCTTTAAAGAGGGCTTTGTTGAAAGCTTTCAGTAACTTTGGGGTTCTTAAGGCATGAGCCACCCATCTCCTTGCATGAACCTTTCTCTGTTCCAGAGTCTAATGGTTTAATATTGTTGGCCTCACTGTGTGTCATGCACAGGGACTAAGCTAAGGGAGGCCCAGAAAGCTGGTAAGACTATTTCTGGATGTGTCTGTCATGGTGTTTCCAGAAGAGATTAGCATTCGAAACCAGAGACTGGAAATAAGATAGTTCCCCAAAGGTCCAGATAGAGCAAAATGGTGTGTGGTAGGAGGGGATGTTGGGGATTGGGGGANTTGGGGGAATGGGGCGGGGGGAGCTTGTTTTCTGAGCCTGGACTTCTGTCTCCTACCACTGGCTTTGGTTTTCCTTGTTCTCGGGCCTCGGACTGGGACTGATGCCGTTGGCTTCCCTCATTCTTTGGCATCCAGGTTTGGAGGTTCCAGATTTGGAACCACACCACTGGCTTTCCTGGACCGTGAACTTGTGGATGGCAGAGCAGCTCTGGGACTTCTCAGCTTCCTCATCATGTGAGCCAGTCCCACCTAATAAACATCTCTTTCTAGCTATCTATATGTACCCTATGGTTTTTTCCCTCTGGAGGATACTAACTAATAGAAATGCTTATTTTATTTTTAATTAGAGGATAGTCGCTTTACAATATTGTATAGTTTCTGCCATAATATGAATCAGCCATAGATATACATATGCCCCCTCCTTCTTGGACCTCCCTCCTCTCAGGTTGGTTTATTTATCTTCCTCGGTTCTTATCTCGTCACAACAAAAATTTGGAGCAATGGAGCAAAATGTATAGAACAACAGACAAGTGAAGGCTCAGTTCACCTTAAGCATACAGATCTTTTATTAGACTGACACTCCCAAGAGAGTCCTTCTCATCCTTCCTGTCAAGCTCTCTTGGCTTCCTCCAGTCCCCCTCCTTTTGGTTATGCCTGGTGCAAAGTAGGGCTTGTACCCACTACCAGTCAATGAAAGGGAATACAAATGGGCATACACTCAAGGCCAATTGACAATTTCAAGTTGTGTAACAGCAGGCTGTGTTGTTTATATCTTCCCATAATTCCATCTGATATAATTAGATGTAGAATATTCATGAGCCCTTGATGCACTCCTAACTGTTTGAACTGCTAAGGTTATTTGGAGAAGCTCCTGTGGTCATTTTGTATCCACTGTGTGCCTAGGGCGCCTGTCCAGGAATTGAAAAGTTTCTATGGTTATTTTGTAGCATATTTGTGAGCTCTCCTGGGTGCATCTGGGATGGAGTTTAGAGATCAGCTTGAATCCTTTCAGCCCCGCCTCCTCTAGGTGTTCAGGTCTAACTTTGTACCTGACACTCACCTCCAATCCCATCCCACCCCTCTAGGGGTCACAGAGCACCGGGTTAGAGGTCCCTGTGTCTTGCTAATTCCCATTGGCTCTGTTTTACGTATGGTAATGTGTATGTTTCAGTGTTACTCTTACACTTCATCCCTCCCTCTTCTTACCCCACTGTGTCCACAAGTCTGTTCTCTGTGTCTGCGTCTCCATTGCTGCCCTGCAAATAGGTTCATCAGTACCATCTTTCTGGAGTCCACATATATGCTTTAATATACAATACTTTTCTCTGACTTATTTCACTCTGTATGACAGACTCTAGGTTCATCCACACAACTGACTCGAATTCATTCCCTTTTGTGGCTGAGTAATGTTCTGTTGTATATATGTATTAATACTAGAACTTCTTTATCCATTCATCTGTTGATGGACATCCAGGTTGCTTCCATGTCCTAGCTGTTGTAAATGGTGCTGCAGTGAACATTGGGGTAAGTGTGTCTCTTTCAATTATGGTTTTCTTAGGGTATATGACCAGTAGTGGGATTGTTGTGTCATAGGGTAGTTTATGGAGCTTTCCAAGTGCCAATGCAGGAGACAGAAGAGATGTGGATTTGATCCCTGAGTTGGGAAGATCCTCTGGAGGAATGCGTAGCAACCCACTCCAGTATTCTTGCCTCAGAGAATCCCACGGACAGAGGAGGGTGGTGCCCCAGTCCATAGAGTCACAGAGTTGAACATGACTGAAGCAACTTAACACACCTGGTAGTTTTATTCCCAGTTTTTAAAGGGATTGCCATGCTGTTCTCCATAGTGGCTGTATCAATTTACATTCCCACCAACAGTGCAAGAGGATTCCTTTTATTCCATACCAGCTCCAGCACTTATTGTTTGTGGATTTTTTGGTGATGGCCATCCTGACTGGTGTGTGGTGACACCTCATTGTAGTTTTGATTTGCATTTCTCTAATAATGAGCAATGTTGAGCATCTTTTCATGTGTTTATTAGTCATCTCTATGTCTTCTTTGGAGAAATGTCTATTTAGGTCTTCTGCCCACTTTTTGATTGAGTTGTTTTTCTGGTATTGAGCTGCATGAGCTACTTATATATTTTGAAGATTAATCCTAGAGATGCTTTTTAAATTTTCAAATTTATAAATTACTTTCCCCTTAAATTTGTCAGATTGATATTGAGGTCACAATGCTTTTTCAGTCTGTCTTATATAGGGAGACTGAAATGTTCTTTGGTGTTTGGTAATTTTGCACTACTTTATTATATATTTGGTAAGAATACTGATGTATTTTCTATTAATAGATAAAACTTAGCTTAACTAATTAAACATTCCACAGATGATCTTTCTAGTGTCACCTGTTGAATGGATGGGCTATAAACTAAAATCTCTGATGAACTGTGTTTTCTCCTCAAGTTCTCTTTGGCTTTTCTCAGCAGACATTGAAGGATAGGGTGGAATGATATGGAGGTTTAATCCAGTGGAGATTATCTGCTCATGGTGAATAAATTGCTCAGAGTTACTTCCATAGCTAACCCTCTTTAAATTTTCCATGGTCAGTAATTGGGTCTTTTTAGTGTCAACTGAAAAAAAAATGCACAACTTGAAAGTTGAGAGTTATGTTTTATCTGGTGGGCAAAACTGAGGACTGCAGGTAACTGAGAGACTGCTCCAAAGAGGCAAGGAGGGAGCCAGGATATAAGAAGTTTCTGCAATACAGACCACTTAGTTGGAACATGAAAAGATTGCTGTTAATAAAAAAAAAAAGAAAACCAGATGTCTGAAGGTAAGGAATTTAGCACTTTTCTGTGTATGGGATGATGCTCTCTGAAAACATTTCTTTAATATGCACCTCAGCCGTCTGGGCCAGTATACTGTGTTTGTCATCCTGAGTCTGCCCCAGGTACACCATCGTGGTGGTGGCGGCGGCTTCCATTAGATGTAGCCCAGTGTATCCCCAGGTCATCTGACTTCTTTGCCACTCATGGGCTGTAGCCTGCAAGGCTTCTCTGTCCATAGGATTTCCTAGGTAGGAATACTTTAGTGGGTTTTTACTGAGAAGTGCCATTCCCTTCTCCAGGGCATCCTCCCAAATCAGAGATTGAACATGTATCTCCTGCATTGACAGGCGGGTTCTTTACCACTGAGCCACCAGACTTACATAAATCATTTTACAGATATAACAGTCTATTACATGCTGATGATAACTTGATTTTTAACCTCTACCTCCCCTCTCACTTTTTATGTTTTTGATGTCAGTTTACCTTTTTATATCATGTATTAACAAATTTTATAGCTATAGTTACTTTTACTACCTTTGTCCTTTAACGTTTATATTGAGTTAAATGATTAACACACAACCATATTCAGTACTAGAATATGCTGAATTTGGCTACATGCTTATCTTCTTTATCTACCTGCATCCTTTGTTTTCATAGGAGTATAATGCCCTTTCATGGCAACTTGAAGAACTCATTTCAGTGTTTAGTGCTAATGAACTCCCTCTCCTTTTGTTTGTTTGGAAAAGTCTTTACCTTCCCTCATTTCTGAGAGAAAAATTTACCAGGTAAAGTATTCCTTGTTGGCATTTTCTAAGAGTGTTTATTAATATTATATCCACCCTTTCTCTTCACCTGAAAGCTCCCTGCTGAGAACTCAGCTTCTAGGAGTACCCTCATATGAGATAGACATTTTTTCTGTCTTGATTTAAAATTCTACCTTTATCTTTTATTTTAGACAGTATTATCAAAAAACAAGACAAAATTGTTTTGTATTGAAAATTTTGGGTGACTTTTAGCTTTAGAAACTTGGATATCAAAATTTCTCCCCAGATTTGAGACGTTTTCATCCATTATTTCTTTAAATATGCTTTCTGATTCTTGTCTCTCTTCTTCAGAGACCCTAATACTTCTTAGAATGTTTTTTAATCTAAGGGATTTTTAATCCAAAATCTAATTTTTAATCTAATGTTCTTAGTCTAATTATAGAATTCACAGAATTTTCACTTTCTTTCTTCTTCTTTGAATGAATGATTTCAAGCTCTTATCTACTTCACAAGTTTTCTTCTCCTTGACCCATTCTGCTGTTGATGTTGTCTATTGCATTTGTAATTTCATCCACTGTATTCTTCAGCCTAAGAATTTGTACATTTTTTTCAATGTTTTCTTTCTCCCTACAGAACTTCTCATTTCTTCATGTATCATTTTCCTGATTTTGCTGAATTCTATGTTTTTTTGTAGTTTATTGAGCTTCCTTAAAGCAGCTGTTTTAAATTATTTGTTGGGTAAATTGCAGATTTCCATTTCTTTGGGGTCAGTTATTAGACACAGTTATTATATTCCACTGATGGTCATGTTTCCTTAAAGTTTCTTTTTTTAAAAAAGATTTTTTAACTGAAGTATAATTAACATACAGTATTTTATTAGTTTGGGGTGTACAGCATAGTGATCCAATATTTTCATGTATTGAGTTGATCACCATTAAGTCCAAGAGCCTTCTGCCATCATACAAAGTTACTGTAGTTTTACTGACTGTATTCCCTATGCTGTACATCCCAGTGACTTACATATTTTATAACTGGACCTCAAATTTTCATACTCCTTGAAGTCCTGTGTTTCTGTTTTCACATCTGAAGAGGAGTGACCACTTCTAGTCCTTACTGGCTGACTTTAGGAGAGAAACACCCTCTGTGGGCTGTGCTACGAATTCTCACATCTTTATTGTGGGGATGCTTGCTCCACACCTCCTCTTGTGGCAGAATGCTGAAGCACACATACCCTCTCTGGATCCTGCCAAGCCTGGCTGAGTTGCTGACAGAAAGGGATGCTGGATGGTCCAGCCGGTGGTTTCTCCTGGGCCTGCTGACTCAGGTAGCTTTCTGCTCAGGCTCCCTTACTGCCTGAGTGCGTTCTCACAGCTGTCAGCACATGCACAGGGAGGCAGGGGGCGTCAGGTGGGTGCTCTCCAAGAGACAAGGTGTTGAGGCAAGGAAGAGATTTTAATCTGGGAGCCAGCTGACCGGGAAGATGGCAGGCTTGTGCCTCAAAATAGCCATCTTGTCTGGGCCTGGTTGCCAGGATCTTTTATGGATCAGAGATGAGGGGGAGGTGAGGAAACAAAGTAAAAAGACTACTCAGTCTTTGCAAATGTCCCCTAGAATGGCAACCCTTAGGCAGGGGAATGTGTTAGTATCACTTCCTTACAGTCCTTCACAGGTGGGCAGCTCAGGTTATCTCCCTGAGGCAGGCCATTGTGTATAACAAAAAAGGGTTAAAGTCACAGAAGCAGATCCAGTGTAAACTTAAAATTAACCCTTCTCCGTTACCCTTAGTCCTGAGTGTCACCTTGGGGATTGTGGGGTCAACGGGAGGAAAATGAGACCATATTTCTCTTGCCCTCCTCAGTGCATCCAGCATCTGATTTTCTGTCCAACAGTGTGCTGGAACACACTGCTGGACTCTGGGCCTCCCACAATGGCTGTCTAGTCTGTGGGCGTTTGTCCAAATCAGTTTTCCTTCAGGGAAGATAGTAACCTGTTCCACCATTTTGATGATGTTACTCCTCTGCCTTCTGACTTTTGTTGAAAACAGGACATTTGAGTGTAGTAATGTGGTAACTCTGGAAATAAGGGTCCCACTCTTCCCCAGGGTTTGTTGTTTACTGATACTGGTTTTGTTCTAATTGTTCATCCATGCTGAGGACCAACCTGAGGTGTAAGCTGAAGATCTTCTCAGGTCTTTTCTAAGACTTTGGCTTGTGTGGTCACTTTCTATTTTTCCCCATATAGACACTTGTTTTTGAGTTACTGTCCAGTGTCCTTTATGCAGGGCAGGCCTAGTGCTAAACAACTCTCTGTTTTGCCATCTACAGGATTCTTTGTTGACGTGTTTTTCCTTCAGTGCTTTGAATAAATCAACCCACTGTCTCCTGGTTCAAATTTGGGTAAGGAGTATGTCAAGGCTGTATATTGTACTCTGCATATAAGTTAAATAAGCAGGGTGACATCATTTGAAAGCCCAGCCTGGATGAAGCACAAGCTGGAATCAAGATTGCTGGGAGAAATGTCAATAACCTCAGATATGCAGATGACACCACCTTTATGGCAGAAAGCGAAAAACTAAAGACCCTCCTGATGAAGGTGAAAGAGGAGAGTGAAAAAGCAGGCTTAAAACTCGACATTTATAAAATGATGATCATGGCATCCGGTCCTGAAGGAGGAAACAGAACAGGTTCCATCTTGAAAGCAGGATTCCATCTTGGGCAGGACTGTGGACTTTGAACTATATGCCCTGTACCGATGGAAACAACGTACAAACTGGAAAATCAGACCCCTCAGATGGAAGGGCCCCAGGGCTCATACCTAGACTCTCGATTGCCTAAAAAAATACCCTAATTATCTGTGTAACCAAATAGAATAATAAATTCTATTATGCTTATTGGGGTATGACCACCGGCATATTGATAATTGTCCACTACCTAGGCTTAAGGCATACAAATCACAGGTTTAAGGCATACGAATCATGGGTTAACTTTGATTGTATCTTTCTTTTCTTTTGTTCAGACTAGAGAATTTGGGGAAGTGGGTTTGAGCACGTACACTTAGGGTATATAAGGTTTTCACAAAAACTGGTCGGGGTCCTTGGCTAAGAGGAGACTCTGCCTTGGGCCCTCCAGTGTAATAAATTGCACTCCACTATCTGCATGTCCTTTTGAGTGAGTTTGTAGCACGGATACCACATTTGGTGCGTTGGCCAGGAAACTCCTCACTTGAGGAGACAAGTCCCATTTGGGACTACTCTGAGGCCTTGATGCTTGGGTCTTCTAGAGGGAGGAGGTCGCCTCACCCTTCTGGAAGGATTCTGCTTCTCAACTCCCAGACCTTTTACGTTTAGCAGGTAGTGGATGGCAGCAGGGGAACTGAGCGCTCAGGTGAGGAGGAACCCACCCGGTAGGGTGGAAGAGGGGGCCCGATCATCCCCCTGGGAAGGACTAGAAGGGGCACACGGGAGCCTGGGATAGGCAGGTGGCAGCAATTGCTTGGTACACAGGTCAACGAGTGTGTTAGGGCTTAGGAAGGAAATTTGTGAAGGTCATTTAGGAGGTGGTGTCTACACCGTCTTGGGGAAATTATTACCAAGCAATTGCCAGGGGATTTTTAGGAGAAGAAACTTGGTCCTTGTGTGCTCGTATTCTACCCTCCCCCAGGAGGTGCCCTATCTGCTGCGAAACCCCCAATCCCCTTAAACTAGTTAGGTAGAAAGGAAAAAGTATATCAGTGAGTATGAATTGGACTTTCCAGGAGAAGCCTGGGATGTGGGGTATCTAATCGATCTGTGTTTTCATCCTCACCCAATTAAGCCTGCCTGGACAAGAAAGGCATCTAAAGCAAAGGGAAGAAGAGGCTGTGGATGCTGTGGTGTTCTGGTTTCAAGGAATAAGGCTGCAAGAAAAACAATGCCTGACTCCCCCCACCCCCGGGAGTTAGCAGGTAAAGCCCTCCTTGACCCTATTAGACAAGAGGCAGACTGGCAGTTTAAGTGTTTCATTGAGTGGAAATACCAAAAATACCAGGGATACTGAGTGCTTCTTGAGCCAAAAAAAAAAAAAGGAAACATCAATGAGAAGGTAGGAAAAATGGGAGAAATCAGATCTAAGGTAACTGTACTAGAAAACATAATCAAAAACTTCAAAAAGGGATTTGATGGAGACTGTGGGACAAAGATGATGCCCAGCTGGCTCTGCACTCTCTGCGAGGTCGAGTGGCCCACAATGGGAGTCAGTTGACCACCAGAGGATACCATGGACTTAAATTTAATAAACAGTCTATGCCACGGACTCGATGGACGTGAGTCTGAGTGAACTCTGGGAGGTGGTGATGGACAGGGAGGCCTGCGTGCTGTGGTTCATGGGGTGGCAAAGAGTCAGACACGACTGAGCGACTGAACTGAACTGAAGCCATAGTTACAGGAAAACCTAGACACCCTGATCAGTTCCCATACATAGACTCTTGGCTAGGGATAGCCCAGGACCCCCCCAAACGGGCCCAATTTTATATTCAAAATGGGGAGGGGAAGATATTAATGCTCAAAAAGTAACCAAAGATGAAAAGGAGATCTTACAGGATCCAGAGAGGGAAGAACTTCCCCTGCCACCGTACTGGATAATGATCCCACCAACCAATGTTTCCGCGGTGCCGAGAGCCTCCCCACAGGGAACCGACCAGAGGCTGGTAAGCATCCCAGAGCCTCCACCCTTCACCAGCCCTCCCAACAGCCCCACAGGTTGTAGAGCTGCCATTCTGGAAAGCTGTTGAAGGGGCAACAGGCTACACCCCACTGGATTCAACCACTGCTGACATATGCCCCAAGCTCTATCCTCCACTCCCTGCAAGTACTTCCGAACGAGAGGAGGGAGACATTGGAATTAAGCAGAGACTGTGCTCTGCCAGAGAGCAGGAGGGAAAGTCACCACTACAGATGCCTCTTAGAGAAGTCCAACAACCCCCCATGCAAGGGGAGGACGGTAATTACCATCAAGCTCCTATAGCTTATTACTACCAGCCTTTCTCATCAACTGACATACTAAATTGGCAAAAGCATATCCCCCCTTACTCAGAAGAGCCACAAGGTATGACTAGATTGATGGAAACCATCTTTCACACCCAGCAACCAACATAGGATGATGTCTTGCAATTATTGACATCTCTCTTCATACTGAGGAGAGATATAGGATTAATATGGAAGCAAAAAAAATGGTTATGAAAGATGGTTCCAGAAGGTGTTGCAAACCCAGAAAGGTGGATAGAGCAAGACTTCCCTGCTGATAAACCTAATTAGGACCGTAACACAGAAGAAGGGAGGATTCAGCTAGACAGATATCAGACAGCCATTATACAAGGGCTGAAGAGGGGAGCCCGTAAGCCAATGGACATGTCAAAACCTGCTGGGGTAATTCAGAAGGGGAATGAATCACCTTCTGAATTTTATGAAAGGCTCAGACTTTATACACCTATAGACCCGGAAGCTGCGGGCTCTCATTGTTGTAAACTCGGCATTTATCTCGCAGGCATACCCTGATATTAAGCAAAAGCTTCAAAGGACAGAAGAGGTGCTGTCCATGTCCAGCTCACAGTTAACTGAAATAGCAGACAGAGTGTGCCGGAACAGGGACACAGAAATAGAAAAGAAATATGAAAAGAGATATAAAGAGGAACAAAAGAGAACAGACCAGAGATTTGTGATGCTAGCTGCTGCTCTGGGAAAGTCTATCTCAGGCCCTCTGGAAAAACCTCCTCCTGCCCCAGGGACCAAGACAGTCCTTCAGCCGGTCCCAGTGGAGGCCCTGGGTCCCATTACAGCCAAACCAGTGTGCCCGGTGCCAAGGTTTTGGCCATTGGAAGAATGAATGCCCTAAGGCAAGGAGGGAAGAGAAAGCTCCCGTGGTTGTGGGACTTGCTGACTTGGAAATTAAATAGGGCTGCTGGGGCTCAGAGATACCAGGTCCGAGAGCCCATGGTAACCTTAAAAGTGGGGGACCAAAATATTGACTTTATGGTGGATACAGGAGCAGAACTGTCGGTAGTAACAAAACCTGTGGCACCATTATCCAAAAAGACTACTGCTATAACTGGGGTATCAGGAGAAGAGATGATTAAATCATTCTGCCAGCCCAGAAAATGCCAGATGGGGGGACACCAAGTGATTCATGAATTCCTCTACATCCCTGAGTGCCCAGTACCCCTGTTGGGAAGAGACTTGCTCTCCAAACTAGGAGCACATGTGACTTCCTCCCCTGAGGAGAGGCCCACCTTCTGGGTGGGCACTATGACTTATTGCTCTCTCTCTCAATACCCCCTCAAGATGAGTAGAGGTTGCATGAGCCTCTGAAGGAAAAGCCAGGTGGGCCGGAAGAATGTGAGAGAGCTAACTCAATTATTCCCTGAGGTCTGGCTGGAAGAGAACCCCCCTGGGCTGGCTAAACATCAAGCCCCAGTGATAACAGAACTCAAGCCAGGCACCATTCCGGTTAGAAAGCACCAGTACCTGCTACCAATAGAGGCCCAGGCCAGCATACTATCCCACATCAATAGATTGAAACAAGTGGGTGGGCATTCTAGTAGAGTGCCAGTCAGCTTGGAATATGCTGATCCTATCAGTCAAAAAAGGAGGAGGACAGGACTATAGGCCTGAGCAAGATCTCAGGCTAATCAGACAGGCTACTGTGACTTTACACGCCGCTGTAACAAACCCCTATACCTTACTTAGCCTCCTTGCACCGAGGACTGAAGTGTATACTTGCCTAGATCCCAAGGATTACTTCTTCTGTATATGCCTCGCTCCAGCATCACAGCCCATCTTTGCTTTGGAATGGGAAGATCCAGTCGGGGGAACCAAACAACAAACAACCTGGACTCATGTCCCACAAGGGTTTAAGAACTCCTCAGCCATCTTTGGGGAAGCCCTGGCTTCTGACCTGGACTCATTCCATCTGGAAGAGTATGGATGTTGGCTCCTACAATATGTGATGACCTGCTACTGGCTGCCAAGACCAAGGAAAAAAGCTGGGAAGGGACGAAAGCACTGCTCCAACTGCTGATGGAAGCAGGTTACTGGGTGTCGAAGAAGGCAGCACAGATCTGCAAGGAGGAGGTAAGGTATCTGGAGTTTGTTTTAAAGAAAGGCACAAGGTTATTAGACCAGTTCAAAGACCAGTTCAGTGATCCTGAGAATCCCAACACCTAAGACCTTTTCAGGAGTTTTGGGGAGCTGCTGGGTTTTGCAGAATCTGGATTCCAGGATATTCCCAAATGGCCCAGCCTTTATATGAACTCCTGACAGGGCCTGAGGAGAATCTACTAAATTGGACTGAAAAACAACAAAAAAGCCTTTGATGAACTAAGGTTGGCAATTATATCAGCCCCTGCTTTAGGGCTGCCAGACTTTGCCAAGCCATTTACTCTGTATGTAACTGGAAAAGACAAAACAGCAATGGAGTGTTAACTCAGACTGTGGGAACGTGGGACAGGCCTGTAGCCTCTCTCTCAAGGCAGCTTGACAGGGTTGCCACAGGGTGGACCAGATGCTTGCAAGCAATTGCCACAGTTGCCCTACTAGTACGAGAAGCTACTAAATTGACTTTAGGCCAAGATCTGGTCATAAGAGTCCCAGATGAGGTCAATACACTCTTATGAGGAGATCCCCACAAATGGCTATCAAACTCCCGGATTATTCAGTATCAAGGGCTGTTATGTGAAAACCCTAACCTCTGTATTGAGCCTTGCCAGACTTTAATCCCAGCCACACTCCTTCCTGTGGGAGAGGGTGGATCTTCTCATGACTGCAGGGAAGTCTTGGAAGAGGTCTACGCTAGCAGACCCGACCTCCGAGACCACCCGATTCTGGACCGTGATTGGGTCCTATATACTGATGGTCCTAGCCTGATAAAACAAGGACAATGGCTGTCGGGTTATGCCATAGTCACAGAAAAGACTATCATTGAAGCTGGCTTCTTGACACAACATTGCTCTGCTCAACGAGCTGAGTTATGGGCCTTGATTCGCGCAGTCCAGCTGTCAAAAGGCAAGAGAGTAAACATCTTCACTGACTCCAGGTACGCTTTTGCCACACTACATGTACATGAGGCTCTGTATAAGGAGAGAGGCCTTTTGACAGCTAGAGGAAAAGATACCAAAAATAAGAAAGCGATTCTGAGCCTATTAGAACCAGAAAGGGTTCTGGGAACCAGAAAGGGTTGCAGTCATACACTGCCGAGAATATCAAAAAGAGGATACCCACCAGGGTCGGGGAAACAGACTGGCAGATAAAGCCACTAAACAAGCAGCCAAGGGCGTGGGGGTGACAAGTGAGCCCCTATTAAAGCCCTCGTATTGGTGGAGCTGCCTGAGCTAACCCTGGATTCTCCAAAATACACTGAAGCCCAAAACCAACTAGCCAAAGCAGAAGGGGCTATCAAGACTGAAAATAGATGGTAGGAATTGCCAAGTGGCAAATTATTGGTACCAGAGGAGCTGGCACCCACTCTGGAAGCCAAACACACCAAGCGACCCACCTAGGCCATGATAAACTGGAAGAGCTAATTCGAAAATATTTCTTGGTTCTCCGCCTCTCTCCCCTATGCAGAACAGAATCTCAGAACTGCACTGCTTGCTCACAGGTCAATGTTGCCTCTCGGCACAGACAGAAACCTCCGGGGATTCAGCTAAAAGGCAGGCTGCCCTTTGAACACCTGGAAGTGGACTTCACTGAAATGAAACCTCACTGACACTACCATTACCTGCTGGTCATGGTATGTACGTTCTCAGGATGGGTAGAAGCTTTCCCTGGCCGCACTGAAAGAGCATCAGAAGTAGCCCGGTGCCTGCTTCAGGAGATAGTTCCCAGATTTGGATTTCTTACCAGCATTGGATCAGACAATGGCCTGGCTTTCGTAGCTGATTTAGTACAAGAAGTAAGCAAAACTTTAAACATCAAATGGAAACTACACACTGCATATAGGCCCCAGAGTTCTGGGATGGTGGAATGGACCAACCGGACACTTAAAGAGACACCCTCCAAATGCATCAGAGAGACTGACTGCTCCTGGGTGGACTTGCTTCCAATGCCTCTACTTAGACTCAGGATGACCCCACAATCCCATGGCTACTCTCTGTGTGAAACTGTATATGGGAGACCCCCTCCCATAGTAAAATAGGTGCCAACCAATTTGCCTCAGGTGGAAAGTGTCAGACTTTATTTTTTGGGGCTCCAAAATCACTGCAGATGGTGACTGCAGCCATGAAATTAAAAGACGCTTACTCCTTGGAAGAAAAGTTATGACCAACCTAGATAGTATATTCAAAAGTAGAGACATTACTTTGCTGACTAAGGTCCATCTAGTCAAGGCTATGGTTTATTCCTGTGGTCATGTATGGATGTGAGAGTTGGACTGTGAAGAAAGCTGTGAAGAATTGATGCTTTTGAACTGTGGTGTTGGAGAAGACTCTTGAGAGTCCCTTGGACTGCAAGGAGATCCAACCAGTCCATTCTGAAGGAGATCAGCCCTGGGATTTCTTTGGAGGGAATGATGCTGAAGCTGAAACTCCAGTACTTTGGCCACCTCATGCGAAGACTTGACTCATTGGAAAAGACCCTGATGCTGGGAGGGATTGGGGGCAAGAGGAGAAGGGGACGACAGAGGATGAGATGGCTGGATGGCATCACTGACTCGATGGACGTGAGTCTGAGTGAACTCCGGGAGATGGTGATGGACAGGGAGGCCTGGTGTGCTGCGATTCATGGGGTCGCAAAGAGTCGGACACGACTGAGCAACTGAACTGAAACTGAAGGGGGATGGGATTTCGCGGCAGATGGAACTGGGTAAGATAATAAATCAGGTAATTGAGTTTGTACAAGAAAGAGTGCTGTTCCTCTTGGAGGAACAGATTCATGAGTTTACCCTTGGTGACCAAGTATGGGTCAAAGATTGGAAACATGATTCACTAGCCCCTCAGTGGAAGGGCCCTTCTACTGTTACTCTAACTACCCCTACTGCAGTTAAAGTTGCAGGTATTGCCCCTTGGATCCATCATATGAGGGTGAAGAAAGCATACCATGCAGACCCAGAAAACACTGAGTGGACTGCACAGAGGGACCCCGCTGACCCTCGAGAGAGTAAGACCATCCTTAAGAAGAAGGAAAGAAGATCCCGGACGAGCCCCTTGAGGATGAGGCCACATAATCAACTCCTGCTGCTTTCCTCATCAACATGATTTTGAATTTAACTTCCATTTCAACTCAGGACAATGTTTTCATCTTATGGGCACGTTCCTATGCAGACTTCAACACCACCTCCAGCTGCTGGGTATGTGGGGCTGTGCCTCTGCTTGTGATGGAGGGACTTCCTTGGTGGTGTCACCGCTCCTTTTAAACCACTCTGCTCTTTTCTGGGACAACAAAGAGACTTCCCTTTCTCTTGTCAGTCATAATCTCTCCCTGCTCTCTTGGTGTAAGCCAGACCTACAGTAAATAGACTCGGTTCATGGGGTTCTTTTTGATGTAAACACCAGTTTCATAGAAGTAACAAGAGGAGGGAAAAAAAAAAAACAAAAACCCTCCCTGACCACCAAGGGAGGACAGGCCTCTAGGTATGTTGAACAATTCTACCAAGTTTGGGATGAATATTTCTGGATGACCCCAGAAAAGGGTCAATTAATTACTCCCGCCACCATATGCTGGGAACAAAAAGAACAAAGGGTAGGGTTTGGTGACCATCCCTTAGACCCAAAAGAACTAAAATATACAGGGTACCTATCCCCCAAACAATGTAAAGGAACATTTGAAGTCACATACCACCCCAACCAGTCCATCCACTGGCCAGGCTCTGATTAGAAATAAAACCCTGGAATCCGCTGGGTGGCACCCAATGGAACCTAATGGCTTTGGGGGCCTAACCTTTGGTCTTGGTAACCAGTCTGCTGGGTAGGCCTCTGCACACTGGGATTCGCTTTTGCCCATGGCAGCATAAAGCCTAACCTACAGAAAACCCCAGTCAATCTGCCTTATTTACATGCTAGGTGGACAAGGTCTGTGTTTCAGTGGCATGAGTATATTGCTGCCTTATTCATACCTTCTATAATCACAGATATTATGATTAAAGTAGAGGCCTTGACTGATTTCACAAAACAGGCCCTCCTAGATAGTGCTAAAGCCATCCAAGCCTTAAAAGAACAAATCCAAATGAGAAAAGCAGTAATTCAAAATTGAATGGCTTTGGACATGCTTACAGCTGCTCAGGGAGCCACCTGTGCTATAATTAAGGTTGAATGTTGTGTATATCCTGATTTATCTGGCAATGTATCAGCTGCTTTAGATGACATGAAAAACTGGGTAAAAGCAATGTCAAATGAAAACATTCCTTTCTGGACTTTGGTTCTATCTTGGGTGAAGGGTGATTGATGGAAAACTATATTTACCATTGCTATAGTTGCCTTGATAGTTCTGCTTTGTGGACCTTGCATTTACAATGTGTTATGGACTTTATAACCCAAAGGCTGGTGGTGGTCTCCCAAATTGCCGGTCGGAGAGCCAGGGTGCAATATATCCCTATGAGTGATGCTCATACTATAAGTTAAGAGCATCAAGAGGGGGAATGAAGGAGGAAACAGAACAGGTTCCATCTTGAAAGGAGGACTCCATCTTGAGCTGGACTGTGGACTTTGAGCTATATGCCCTGTATCTATGGAAACATCATACAAACTGGATAGAAGAGCCCCAGGGTTCATACCTAGACTCTCTGTCGCCTAAAAAAAAAAATACTATCTGTGTAACCGAATAGAATCATAAATTCTATTATGCTTATTGGGGTATGACCACAGGCCTATTGATAATTGTGCATTGTTAACTAGCTAGGCTTAAGGCATACAAATCACAGGTTTAAGGCATATGGGGTTAACTTTGATTCTATCTTTCTTTTCCTTTGTTCAGACTAGTTTCAGAGAGTTTGGGGAGGTAGGTTTGAACACGTACACTTAGGATATATAAGGTTTTCACAAAAACTGGTCGGGGTCCTTGGCTAAGAGGAGGCTCGGCCTTGGGCCCGCTGGTGTAATAAACTCCACTCCACCATGCACATTGTCCTTTTGAGTGAGTTTGTTTCCCGGAATGTGTGGCTATAACAGTCCCCTAACTTTATGGCAAATAGATGGGGAAACAATGGAAACAGTGACAGACTTAATTTTGGGGGGGGGCTCCAAAAATCACTGCAGATGGCGACTGCAGCCATGAAATTAAAAGATACTTGCTTCTTGGAAGAAAAGCTATTACCAACCTAGACAGCATATTAAAAAGCAGACATTACTTTGCCAAGAAAAACCTGTATAGTCAAAGCTATGATTTTTCTAGTAGTCGGGTATGGATATGAGAGTTGGAATATAAAGAAAGCTGAGCACTGAAAATTGATGCTTTTGAACTGTGGTGTTGGAGAAGACTCTTGAGAGTCCTATGGACTGCCAGGAAATCAAATGAGTCAATCCTAAAGGAAATAAGTCTTGAATATTTATTGGAAGGACTGATGCTGAAGCTGAAACTCCAATACTTTGGCCACCTGATGAAAAGAATTGACTCACTGGAAAAGACTCTGATGCTGGGAAAGATTGAAGGCAGGAGGAGAAGGGGATGACAGAGGATGAGATGGTTGGATGGTATCACCAACTCAATGGACATGAGTTTGAATACGCTCTGGGAGTTGGTGATGGACAGGGAGGCCTGACGTGCTGCAGTCCATGGGGACACAAAGAGTCAGATACAGCTGAGCCATTGAACTGAACATTTTGTAATGAGACAAACACCATGTTTCTCCTGAATAGTATCAGTTGCTTCCTACTTTACTTACAGAATGCTACTAATGTATTAATCATACACAGAGGAGTATTGCTATGTGTGATTTGATTCTGAGCAGCCTTTCAGAGAAACACGAGTATAATACTTGGTGATGGTTATCACTGATGTACTCATTTCATAAAAGCTTAATCAATATCCTGAGGGATTCTGAAGGAAATATATACCAACCTAATATCACACTTGAAAAACAAAAACTTGACCAAAAAGGATAATCATTAAATATTCTAAACTCACCTTTCCAAACTGAGAACTTTTACATAGAAGAGCTTTAAATTACAATGTGAGCCATGGCTAAGATGGTGCTTTCAATGGGAGTATATTATTTTAAGATAATGAAAGTAGGCCAGCACTAATGATGGTGATGTTTTCTCTTGCTCTAAGCCAAACCCTGTGGTTATCTGCCCTCCTTTCTCCAAGGCACACACTGTAGTAATTCCATCTAAGGATACCCCAGTGAGCTGTGTACTGTACTCTGTGGATGTTGGAGCCTACTGACCCAGTCAGCCTGACTGGAACCATCACTTTGCTGTTGAGAATTTTCTTTGCACAGCCCCATTTCTTTTTAATCTAATAAAATAACAGCTTGCTTTAACAAGTAATTTTTTCTTGTGATGATGAGCTTATTGTCAGGAAAAACAATTTGCCTCACAAAATAATTTGAATCACAAGCAAATTTCCCATATAACTAGTGGGGAAAGTCTATGTGTAAGTGATGTTTCAGCAACAGTCATTCATTTCAGAGTTATGGCTATACTATATTTTTGTGGATAAAAATAAACAGCCTCTTAGTTATCTGCAGTCAGTAGGTAAACTGAAAAAAAAAAGTGATATCTTTAAGTGGATACTAAATCAAGTTAGTTTGAAAGGCAACTCTAATGCAAAACTTGTCTAAGAAACAAAAATAAATTGGTTTTTCCATTAAAATCAAAGCCCCCAGGACTTCCCTGGTGGTTCAGTGGCTAAGACTCCATGTTCCAATGGGGGCCCAGGTGTGATCCCTGGTCAGAGAACTAGACCCCACATGGCCCATCTAAGATCCAACACAGCCGAACAAATACTAAGAAAATTGAAGCCGCCCCTCCACCTGCCCCCTAATCAGAATGGGAGAAAGTGCAAGTCATGTGTCTATTCAGGACTTGTATTCAGAATATGTAAACCCTTATGGCTAAATAGTATTTAGGCAGATAAAATAACTAAAACACTGGCAACAAATTTGAATACACATTTCTCCAAAGACATAAAAATGACCCACAAGCAAATGAAAAGATGCTCCATATCATTAATCATTAGGGAAATACAAATCAAAACACTTCGCAACCTCTAGGATGGGTCAGACCATAATGACAAACAAGTGGAGGCAAAGATGTGCAGGAATGGAGACACTTGTCCTGTTTTGGTGGGGAAGTAAAGATGGTAAGGCTGCTGCAGAAAACAGCCTGGCAGTCGTTCATCGGGTAGTTGAAACACGGGGTTACCACAGGTTCAGCAATTACTCCAACATATGGGCAACAGAACTAAAAAACACATTTCAGACATAAATCCGTACATGAATGTTTATACCAGCAGTATTCCCAGTTGGCCAAACGTGGAATCAACCCAAATGTCCATCAACTAATGAAGGGACCAACAACGTGATGTACGTTCATACAGTGGACTATTATCTTGAAAACATTATGCTAAATACTAGAGGCCATTCACCAAAAGACGCATATTGAATGATTACATGCATTATCCAGAGCAGCCAAATTTATACGGACAGTAGAGTAGTGGTTGCCTAAAGCTGGAGGCCTGGGTGAGGAGGAGGAGTGACTGCGGAGGGGCCCCATTCAATTTTAGGGGCAACAGCAGTGTTCTAACATGCACTGTGGTGGTCACTGCAGTATCAACCCTCCCATTTTTTAATAGTAAAAAAGATAAACCCTTGACTAATATGTATGCATTAAAATGGTGAATTTTATGAGTTCTATCTCACTCTCATTCTTAAGCATAACTGAGAAAATAACTGCACACTGCATCTGATTTCCTAGGGCAGCAGCAGTGGTAATAATGTGCAGAAGGGGGGCAGTGAGAGGCAAGGATGGAAGTTGGGGGTGGGAGGGAGGGAGGGAGACGGTACACAGCATCCCTGTGTCCCGGTACAGGGACCTGAACCTCCGGCTCTGTTTAAATTAAGTAACCTCAAAAAAAAAAATTAAAAAATAAAATAAGTAACCTCAGTTAATTTGTATGTTGGCATCTTTCATTTTGCTCCAATTTAAAATAAAAGGTCAAAGCCTTCAAAAACATTTAGTAGCATCCAGTACCTAATATATTTAATAGTAACAGAGCAATAACTGTGATCTATTTTTTCAAAATTTATTGAGGTACAGTTGACTTACAATGTGTTGATTTCTTCTGAACAGCAAAGTAACTCAGTTACATAAATGTACATTCTTTTTTGTATTTCTTTTTCATTATGATTTATCACAGGACACTCAGTATTGTTCCCTGTGCTATAGAGTAGGACCTTGCAGTTTATCCATCTTGTATATAATAATTTATATCTGCTAACCACAAACTCCCAATCCTGCCTTTCCCTAACCCCCTAAATAATGTTTTTTGACAAAGAATTATAATGAGGAAAAGCTGTTTTCCTTTAGATTTTTAGAACCTCAGTTTGCACCAATTATATTTTAATTTTCTTTCTAAATGCCTTAATGGAAAAAACATGGAAATCATCAACAACGATGAAATAAGCCTGTATACATAACTTGGAATTTATTTTATGTTAGGTGAATTATAAAAATGAATATGTTTTGGTAGTTACTGCATTTGAAGCTCTCTTAGGGGCTAACAGGCAAAATGTTTCTTTTTTTAACTTATTATTTAGAAGAGACTTTTTTAAAATAAAACTTTGTCTTAAATTTGTTTTCTTACTGACATTTCACTCTGAATATTAGATTAAAATGCACATTTAAAAATTCATAGTAAGTGAATAATTATTGCTTTCTGGCTCCCTTAAATTTCCTCATGACACATATGCCTATGTAAGGTTTGCCAGCCTTCTGACATCTGCTCTCCCCACCAGTTGAAGCCATTTTAAAATTCTTTTAACGATTATTTCTGGTTATTCCTGACATACCTGAGCAAATCAGTCCAGAGACCCAGCAAATCTGTACTGTTGAGTTTTGCTGAATGTTTCCACTCAGTACTGTAGTCAAACTGTATATGTACTGCATTTTATATCACTAATGTTAGGGAAATCTTCAGTTGAAATTATTAGAAAATTATCCTTTAAGGACCCACCTCTACTTGCCAGTATCACCTTTTGTCCTGAGCATTCAAATACTTCAACTGGAGTTGAAATCCAGTTGTAATTTAATAGCTGTGTGTCTTTGGGGGTTTACATCAACTCTGTTCATTTCAGTGTCCTATGCAACTGTGTTGCTACACCCCCTTCCCCAAGAGGGCTTCATTACAGGAGACAAGGTGAAGTGAAAAGACCAGCCATGGGCTCTGCATTCATCCTCAAGTCTAGTGTCACTCTGCTTTTTCAATCTTCATACATACTGTCACTACGAAAATTAAACAGGCAGCTTAGTACTTTCTAGGGGTGTGTGTGTGTCCGACTCTTTGTGATCCCACGAGCTGTAGCCCACCAGATTCCCCTGTCCCTGGAATTTTCCAGACAAGAATACTGGAGTGAGTTGCCATGCCCTCCCCTCCATGGGATCTTCCCGACCCAGGGATCAAACCTGGGTCTCCCACATTGCAGGGAGATACCGTTTGAGCCACAATTTACACTTTATTGAAGAGCTTGAAAAGTAGTGATGAAGTCCAGGTGGGTGAACCTATGATGGTGGAAAGACAGCTGGGAACAGAGCACTTGTGCTGTGACCTGAGCTGTCTCTACTCTAATCATCTCATTCGGCACAGTTGGGAGACAAACACAGGCATTGCTTATAGTTGTACCGTGGCTTTAGAATGTAATTTTATCCTAAAGGTAAGATCCATGGGTGTACAAAACAATAAGCCCAAACTGCATTTTAACTATATTCCTTCAGGAAATGATGAAAGTTCAGATTTAAAAAGCTTACCTTGTTATATAGCAACTAAGGACCTTCAGATGCACTGGGTTTTACTCTTAAAGATGGGAACAGGGGTTTCATTCCTGGCTGGTTTGGGACAACACTCACTGGGGCTCAGAGGGGAGTCTGAAATATTTTAAACAGCAGGTCATCTTCTCAAGCAAGTTTCTGCCCATAAGCAGTTCCTGCCTTTCTGCTCTCCACAACAAGATGGGGAGTTAGACAGCTACTGAGGGCCACAGAGTCCCACAGAGACCTCCATACATGATGGAAACCAGGCTGTGATCCGAGAGCACAATCATTTCTTTAAATTTGTCCCACAGTCTTCTGTTATGAGGATAAAGTCAAAGATAAATTGTCGTCCTCTTAGGGTCCTGGGCTGACAATCTGGTCTACTCTCCTCAACTCTCCACCTGCCATCTCCCCCTCAGTTGTTCATCAGGGAAGTTAGGAAACACAGCCCTTCGGAGTTCACAGAAATACTGCAGAGTGAAAATTTTATATTTTGTGTGTTACTTTGTAAGTTGGAATCCATTTTGGCTTTCAACTGAATGTGAGAATTATAAAATATAAAATCTTTAAAAATCCAGTTAAATTCTGCCTAATTTATTCATTTTGTGGTGGTGGAATCTCATATTTTATGACAAAGGAGGAAGAAAATTTCCTTTACATAACTGTATGTGGTGAAACACTTAAATCAGTCAAAACAAGTGGATATAAAAACCCAACTCAACCCAACCCAACAAAAAAGCCACTTGTGCTATCTCTAAACTTAGAAATTGATCTCTATATATTTGAAATCATTATGTGAAAAATGTAAGCTATGGAGTCAAATGTCAAAATGGTGTCTTAATCTCCCTGGTATATTCAGAATGCTAACACCAAAACTGTGGTGCTGGAGAAGACTCTTGAGAGTCCTTGGACAACAAGGAGATCAAACCAGACAATCCTAAAGGAAATCACCACTGAATATTTATTGGAAGGTCTGATGCTGAAACTGAAGCTTTGACCACCTGATGAGAAGAGCTGACTCATTGGAAAAGATTCTGATGCTGGAAAGATTGAAGGCAGGAGGAGAAGTGGGTGACAGAGGATGAGATGGTTGGATGACATCACAGACTCAATGGACATGAGTTTGAGCAAACTCCAGGAGATAGTGAGACTTCCCTCATCGCTCAGATGGTAAAGTGTCTGCCTACAATGCCAGAGACCTGGGTTCTATCACTGGGTCGGGAAGATCCCCTAGAGAAGGAAAAGGCAACCCACTCCAGTACTCTTGCCTGGAAAATCCCATGGACGGAGGAGCCTAGTAGGCTACATTCCATGGGGTCACAAAGAGTTGGATACGACTGAGCAACTTCACTTTCACTTTCCAGGAGATAGTGAAGGACAGGGAAGTCTGGCATGCTATAGTCCATAGGGTCATAAAGAGTTGGACACAACTAAGTGTACAACAATATATATATATATATTTTTCCATCCAAAAGCATAGTGCACACTCTCTTCAAGTGTGCATGGAACATTCTCTAGGATACATAACATGCTAGGCCTCAATATAAGCCTTGAAAAGTAAGAAAATGAAAATAATATCAATGATCTCTTCTAACTACAACACTTATGAGACTAGAAATCAAAAAGAAAACTAAAAAAGGAACAAATCCTTGGAGGCTAAACAATATGCTACTAAACAGCCAATGGGTCACTGAAGTTAAAAAAGTAATAAAATTAATAAAAATACCTGGAGACATGAAAATGAAATGATCCAAAACTCTATGGGTTGCAGCAAAAGCAGTTCTAAAAGGGAACTTGTGGTGATACAAGTTTGCCTTAAGAAACAAGAAAAACCTCTTAACAATCTAACCTTATGCCCAAAAGGATAGAAAAAGAATAAAGGAAATCCAAGTTGAGAAGGAAAGAAAACTATCAGAGGAGATAAGTGAATAAAAAATTGAAAAACAGATAAGATGAAGGAAACAAACAGCTGGTGTTTTGAAGAGTGAAACAAAACTGATAAACCTTTATACGGACACCATCATAGAAAAAAGGGAGAGGGCCCTAATCGATTAAAAAAACAGAAATGAGAAAGAAGTTATAAATGGCACCACTGAAATACAAAGGATCATGAGAGACTGCTATGAGTAACTATACATGTGCTGCTAGAGCTGGACGCTGCCAGTGGAAGAAAAGCGCTAGAAGAAAATTTTAGTCATTGTTGATTTGGCTGTTATGCAGAGATGCCCCAATCAAAAAAAGCTGCTGAAACTTAGAAGCTGATTTTGTCACAGTGTAAGTAATGTTCAAAATTCTCCAAGCCAGGCTTCAGCAATACGTGAACCGTGAACTTCCTGATGTTCAAGCTGGTGTGAGAAAAGGCAGAGGAACCAGAGATCAAATTGCCAACAATTTCCAGAAAAACACCTATTTCTGCTTTATTGACTATGCCAAAGCCTTTGACTGTGTGGATCACAATAAACTGTGGAAAATTCTGAAAGAGATGGGAATACCAGACCACCTGACCTGCCTCTTGAGAAACCTATATGCAGGTCAGGAAGCAACAGTTAGAACTGGACATGGAACAACAGACTGGTTCCAAATAGGAAAAGGAGTATGTCAAGGCTGTATATTGTCACCCTGCTTATTTAACTTATATGCAGAGTACATCATGTGAAATCCCAGGCCGGATAAAGTACAAGCTGGAATCAAGACTGCCAGGAGAAATATCAATAACCTAAGATTGCAGATGACACCACCCTTATGGCAGGAAGTGAAGAACTAAAGAATCTCTTGATGAAGGTGAAAGAGGAGAGTGAAACAGCTGGCTTAAAACTCAACATTCAGAAAACTAAGATCTTGGCATCTGGTCCCATTACTTCATGGCAAATTGATGGGGAAACAGTGACAGACTTTATTTTGCAGCTAAGTCGCTTCAGTCGTGTCTGACTCTGTGCGACCCCAGAGACGGCAGCCCACCAGGCTCCCCCGTCCCTGGGATTCTCCAGGCAAGAACACTGGAGTGGGCTGCCATTTCCTTCTCCAATGCATGAAAGTGAAAAGTGAAAGTGAAGTCACTCAGTCGTGTCTGACTCTTCGCGACCCCAAGGACTGCAGCCTACCAGGCTCCTCCGTCCATGGGATTTTCCAGGCAAGAGTACTAGGGTGGGGTGCCATCGCCTTCTCCAGACTTTATTTTGGGGGCTCCAAAATCACTGCGGATGGTGACTGCAGCAGCCATGAAATTAAAAGATGCTTGCTCCTTGGAAGAAAAGCTATGACCAACCTAGACAGCATATTAAAAAGGAGACACATTACTTTGGCAACAAAGGTCTGTCTAGTCAAAGCCATGGTTTTTCCAGTAGTCATGTATGGATGTGAAACTTGGACTATAAAGAAAGCTGAGCACTGAAGAATTGATGCTTTTGAACTGTGGTGTTGGAGAAGACTCTTAAGAGTCTCTTGGACAACAAGAAGATCCAACCAGTCCATCCTAAAGGAATCAGTCCTGAATATTCATTGGAAGGACTGGTGCTGAAGCTGAAACTCCCATACTTTGGCCACCTGATGCGAAGAACTGACTCATTTGAAAAGACCCTGATCCTCAGAAAGATTGAAGGCGAGAGGAGAGGGGGACGACAGAGTATGAGTTGGTTGGGTGGCATCAACTCAATGGACATGAGTTTGAGTAAACTCTGGGAATTGGTGATGGACAGGGAAGTCTGGTGTGCTCCAGTCCATGGGGTCACAAAGAGTTGGAAAGGACTGAGTGACTGAACTGAATTGAACTGATACATCAATAAAATAGACACACTGGTAGAAACAGACAAATCCTCTGAAATGTACAATCTTCCAAGATTATAACAGGAAGAAATAGAAAACACTGACAGACCAATTACCAGTATTGAGAATTAACTGTAATTTAAAACTCCAACAAACAGAAGTCCAGGACCAGATGTGTTCATGGGTGAATTCTACTAAACCTTCAGAGAAGAGTTAATACTGACCCTTCTGAAACCATTCCACAAATACTGCAGAGGAAGGAATACTTCTGAACTCATTCTGAGGCCAGCATCACCCTGTGGTCAAAACCAGACAAATAAATCTCAGAAACAAAAACGTTGCAGGCCAGTAACATGGATAAACATAGATGTAAAACCCTCAATGAATTAGCAAGGAAACCCAGGGATTCATTAAAAGGACCACACATCATGACCAAGTGAGATTTACCCCAGGGATGGAAGGATAGCTCAGAATCCACCTATCACTGTGATACAACACAGTAACAGATCAAATAAAAACCATATTACCATCTCAGTAGATGCAAAGAGAGCTTTTGACAAAGGTCAATAGCTGTTTATGATAAAACCTGAAAGTGAGTATAGAGGAAACATACTTCAGCATAAAAGACCATGTACATAAGTGCACAGCTAACAGACTCAGCAGTGAAAAGATAAAACATTTCTAAGATCAGAAACAAGATAAGAATTTCCGCCTTCGCCACCATTATTCAATACAGTTTTTAAAGTCCTAGTGACAGCAATCAAAGAGAAAGCAATAAAAGGAATCTAAACTGGAAATTATGTCTCATTCATCTGAAAGTGAAAGTCACTCAGTTGTGTCTGACTCTTTGCGATCCCATGGACCACGGAATTCTCTGGGCCAGAATACAGAATACTAGGCTTTCCTTATAGCTCAGTTGGTAAAGAATACGCCTGCATTGCAGGAGAGCCCGGTTCAATTCCTGGGTCGGGAAGATCTGCTGGAGAAGGGATAGGCTACCCACTCCAGTTTTCTTGGGCTTCCCTTGTGGCTCAGCTGGTAAAGAATCTGCCTGCAATGCGGGACACCTGGGTTCGATCCCTGGGTTGGGAAGATCACCTGGAGAAGGCTACTCACTCCAGTATTCTGGCCTGGAGAATTCCATGGACTGTACAGTCCATGGGGTCAGACATGACTGAGCAACTTTCACTTTCGTTTCAAATTGGAAATTAAAGTGCCACTGTTTCCAGGTGAAATGATACTACACACAGAAAATCCCAAATGACTACTAGAGCTCAATGAATTTGATAAGTTTGCAGGATACAAAATTAATATACAGAAATTTGTTGCATTTCTGTACACTAACATGCTATCAGAGAAATTAAGGCAACAATCCCATTTACAATCACATAAAAATTAAAAAATAAATAACTAGGAATAACCTCATCTAAGGTGGTTCAACATCCGTACTAAGAAAGCTAAAGACTCTGGTGAAAGAAATTGAAAACCCCACAGCTATATGGAAACACAGACCATGTTCTTGGATTGGAATAGTCAATATTGTTAGCTGAGCATACTAACCAATGTCACCTGAGATTTAATGCAATCCATATCAAACATCACTGGCAGTTTTCAATGACTGGAACAAACAAACCTGAGATTTTTATGGAAAAACAAGACCTTGAATAGCCACAACAACTTTAAAACTGAAGATATCCCATTCCCTCACTAAAGACAGTAATACAAAGCTGGTCAAAGCAGATAATACTGGCCCCGAAAGGACACACAGACCAATGGAACAGGACAGAGTCTAGATAGAAACCCATGCACTTGCAATCAATAAAGGATACAAGAATATACAACAGGGAAAGACCATTTCTTTAATAACTGGAGGGAAAATTGGACAGATATGTAAAAGAATGTAATCAGAATATTCTGTAAGAACATGTACAAAAATCAAAATGGATTAAAGACCTAAGCTTAAGACTAGAAACCACAAAATTCCTAAATGAAAACATAGGCAGAACATTTAATATAAATCAGAGCAATATTATTGTATCTGTCTCCTAAGAGATACAAAAGCAAAACAGAAATATGGGAACTAATTAAACATAAAAACTTTTGCACATCAAAGGATAACATGAAAAAATAAAGCAACAACATGCTGAAAGAGAGAAAATGTTTGCTAATTATATGACTGGTAAGGGTTTAATATCCAAAGTACATAAAACAGCTCATACAACTCAGTATCAAATAAACAACCAGATTAAAAAATGGGCAGAGGTCCTGTTGTTCTACTGAACAACTCAGTCATGTCTGACTCCTTCCGATCCCATGAACTGCAGCATGCAAGGCTTCTCTGTCCTTCATTATCTTCCCGAATTTGTTCAAACTTCTGTACATTGAGTCAGTGATGCCATGGAACCATCTCATTCTCTGCTGAGCCCCTTCTTATCTTGCCCTCAGTCTTTCCCAGAATCAGGGTCTTTTCCAATGAGTCAGTTCTTCCTATCAGGTGGCCAAAGTATTGGAGCTTCAGCTTCAGCATCAGTCTTTCCAATGAATATTCAATGCTAATTTCCTTCAGGATTGACTGTTTTGATCTCCTTGCTGTCCAAGGGATTCTTGATAGTCTTCTCCAACACCACAGTTGGAAAGCATCAGTTTTTCTGTGCTCAGCCTTCTTTATGGTCTAACATCCATACATGACTACTGGAAAAACCATAGCTTTGACTATTCAGAACCTTGTTGGCAAAGTGATCTCTCTGCTTTTTGATACTCTTCTAGGTTTGTCATAGCTTTCCTTCAGAGGAGCAAGTGTCTTTTAATTTCATGGCTATAATCACTGTCCCCAGTGACTTTGAAGCCCAAGAAAATAAAGTCTGTCACTGTTTCCATTTTTACCTATCTATTTGTCATTGGCACCTCAACTCAAAAGGCCTGGGGTTCCATTACAGACAGCTGCCTTCAGGAAATGTCCTGTGGCCAGAACTGGAGAAAAAAATACTGCAAAAAGAGCTGACGTTCAGGAAGCCAAGCACAAAAGATAACTTGTGCTTACAACTTCTAAGGAAAAAATAAAAAAAGGAATCAGTTCAGTTCAGTTGCTCAGTCGTGTCCAACTCTTTGTGAACCCATGAATTGTAGCACACCAGGCCTCCCTCTCCATCACCAACTCCCAGAGTTCACTCAGACTCACGTCCATTGTGTCGGTGATGCCATCCAGCCATCTCATCCTCTGCCGTTCCCTTCTCCTCCTGCCCCCAATCCCTCCCAGCATCAGAGTCTTTTCCAATGAGTCAACTCTTCGCATGAGGTGGCCAAAGTATTGGAGTTTCAGCTTTAGCATCAGTCCTTCCAAAGAACACCCAGGACTGATCTCCTTTAGAATGGACTGGTTGGATCTCCTTGCAGTCCAAGGGACTCTCGAGTCTTCTCCAACAACACAGTTCAAAAGCATCAATTGTTTGGCACTTAATAATCACACTCAAATCTACCCACCAAACAAGATGCTCAGCATCCCTCAAAGCTTCAGGGATTCCAATCAAAAGGACAATGGGGAAGTAAATCACAACACTCACAATGGCCAAAGTCACATCAGCAGGCAATAAATGTGGGAGAGAAGCTGGAGGAAAAAGAATCCCCTTAGGCTGTCAATGTGAATAGATATTGACAGCAGCCAATAGAATGGACACTCTCTGAATGCCTGAAAAACTATCAAGTCAGGCTAAGCCTAGGATCTGACATTCCCACACCTTGGTCTATATCTTGAGAACACCATCGATCAAAAAGCACAGGCACCCCAGCAAACCTCCATAACTGCTTCCCTCCAGGAGCCAAGATACATAACTATCAAAATCCCCAATAAAAGATTAAAACTTAAACAAGATATAATACATGTATCCAGTAGACTATTTCTCACTCATAAAAAACAGACATTGAAATTAGGGAATTATAGCACTAGAAGACACAGGGATAGACCTTGAAGGATCATAGACAAAGGGAATTCAATCAGGCAGAGGAAGATCCTGGTATATGAGGACTCACAAGGGCAAATGAGAGCAGATGTACAAGTTAACAAATTGACACCCCAGAAAGAGACTCTGAGAATTCAAAGTCAGACAAATGGTTTTGGAATAAATAGAGGGGCCTGGAACAAATTGGGGGGTAAGTACCTAAAGTGACAGCAAATCTGTAATGTAATAGATCATCCACATGGATCGTCCTACACCTTCCTTCCATCCACATAGATGCAGAAGTCTGTACCTCTAAGAGACAATCCACAAAAATTATCTCCTGTCTCAGTTCACTTCAGTTCAGTCGCTCAGTCGTGTCCAACTCTTTGCAACCCCATGGACTGAAGCACGTCAAGCTTCCCTGTCCATCATCAAATCCGGGAGCTTGATCAAACTCATGTACATCAAGTCAGTGATTCCATCCAACCGTCTTGTCCACTTCTCCTCCTGGCTTCAAACTTTCCCAGCATCAGAGTCTTTCCCAGTGAGTCAGTTCTTCTCATCAGGTGGCCAAAGTATTGGAGCTTCAGCCTCAGCATCAGTCCTTCCAATAAATATTCAGGACTGATTTCCATTAGGATTGACTGGTTGGATCTCCTTGCAGTCCAAGGGACTCTCAAGAGTCTTCTCCAACACCACAGTTCAAAAGCATCAAGTCTTTGGTGCTCAGCCTTATTTATGGTCTAACTTTCACATCCATACATGACTACTGAAAAAAACCATAGCTTTGACTATATAGATCTTTATTGGCAAAGTAATATCTCTGCTTTTTAATATGCTGTCTAGGTTGGTCATAACTTTTCTTCCAAGGAGCAAGCATCTTTTAATTTCATGGCTGTAGTCACAATCTGCAGTGATTTTGGAGCCCAAGAAAAATAAACTCACTGTTTCCATTGTTTCCCCATTGATTTGCCATGAAGTGATGGGACTGGATGCCATGATCTTCATTTTTTGCATGTTGAGTTTTAAGCCAGCTTTTTTACTCTCCTCTTTCACTTTGGTCAAGAGACTCTTTAGTTTTTCTTCGCTTTCTGCCATAAGAGTGGTGTCATTTGCATATCTGAGGTTATTGATATTTCTCCCAGCAATCTTGATTCCAGCTTGGGCTTCATCCACCCTGGCATTTACCATTAAGTACTCTATGTATAAGTCAAGTAGAAAGGGTGACAATATACAGCCTTGTCGTACTCCTTTCCCAACTTGGAACCAGTCTGCTGTTCCATGTCCAGTTCTAACTGTTGCTCCTTGACCTGCATACAGAATTCTCAGGAGACAGATAAGGTGGTCTGCTATTCCCATTTCTTGAAGAATTTTCCAGTTTGTTGTGATCCACACAATCAATGGTTTTAGCATAGTCAATGAAGAATGACAATCACAATTACAGAAACTAACCAAACTGATCATTTTGATTACAGCCTTGTCTAATTCAATCTCCTATCTACCTGCTTTCTAATCACAGAAGAGTGAATCTGAGTTAGAAAATGCACAAGGACATGATACGCACCACTCTGCTCAACCTTACTAGGCAGAGTCACAAAAAACCATAGAAATGCCCCCATAGATGACTTAATACCTGCCTGAATCAGGCAGCTGTGCTGTGACAAAAACCACACTATAGTAGTGTGATTATATATAGTGCCAATAGCAGGGAGTATTGGCACGAGGTTAAAGAACACGGAAGGGAAGAAGTGCCCTTCTGTATTCTCTGCGACCTCCTTGGTTTGGGTTGCTGTCCCATCCATGGCGGCTGAGCAGGCTTGGGTCCCACTGCTGAACCAGAGTCGGGTAGACACAGCCTGGCGGGGTGCCATTCACTGAACAACTTTTAAAGGTCTACTGTGTGCTATGTCTGGCTGGGACAAGGGTCCTGTGTGGCATCAAAACCCCGAGGAATTTCAAGGCAAAATTCAGCTGGCTTCAATCTCCGCTGGAGCTGGGGTCCCCAGCTCAAGCCTCCTCCTCCTCCCTGGGAGTGCCAACTCCTAGCACTTAAACAGCCTCTGCAGTGTACTGTGGATACTGAAGGGATTACTCTACATGGTCCCTTTGTGTATGAAGCTTTAGGGGGAAAAGGAGTGAGGCTCAAGCGCTTCTCTGTCTGCTCAAGCAAATTTCACTCCGTTTCACAGTCCAGGAAGCCAACTTGCCCTCAGGCTCTGCTGTGTCCCGTCCTGCCCCGCCCCGCCCCCAACCAAAAAAGGGGTGGGGTGGGGGGCATGAGAAAGTGCCGCCGCCTTGTGGACGTATTCTGTAACTACCACTTGATCACCCTTGCAGGCACCTCAATTCACAAGGCCTGGGGTTCCGATAATGACAGCTGTCCTCGAGAAATGTCCTATGGCTGGCACCTGAGAAATAAATTCCAAACACAGCCAAAGTTCAAGAAGCCAACCGCCAAAGGTAAATTCCCCTCACACCCTTTACGGAGAAGAAGAAAAATAAGAACAGACACACCCAAACCTCCCCTATCAAACAAATGCTCAGCATCCCTTAAAGCTGCAGGAATGCCGATCAAAAGGAGAATGGAAAATCAAACCCCCAAACTCACCATGGCCAGAGTCACAAGTCTACAGGCAATTCATATAGGAGAGTATCTGGAGGAAAAAGAATCCCCCAAGGCTGTTGGTGGCAATACACATTGGCAGGAGACTTTAGAATGGACAGTTTCGGAACATTCCTGCACCTTGTCCTATATCCTGAGAACACCATCCAATAAGAAGCACATGCACCCCAACAAACCTCCAGCCCTGCTTCCTTCCTATTAGCCAAGACAGGCAGCCTGCAAACTCCCCAGTGAGAGGTTAAACCTTAAACAAGATGCGGTACAAACATCCTGTAGGCTGTTTCTCGCTCATAAAAAACCTACATTAAAATTAGGCAGTTATAACACTGGGAGACACAGGGATGGATCTTGAAGGATCACAGGCAAAAGGAAGTCAGTGAAGAGGAGAAAAGTCCTGGTACTTGAAGTCTCATCTAGGTCAAGTGAGAGTTTCATACAAGTCAACAAATGGACATATCTAAAAAGACTCAGAATTCAAATTCAAAAAAACTGTTTTGGGAAAATAAAGTTCAGGGACTGGAATGAATTAGGGGGTAAGTACTGAAAGTGACAACAAATCTGTACCTGTAATAAATCATCCATAGATTATCCTCATTCTTCCTACCTTCCATCCACATAGACTCAGAAATCTACAGCCAAAAGGGATAATGCACAAAAATTCTTTTCTATGTTCCTGTATTCGATTCCCAGAAAAATGTATCTGAGTCAGAAAATGCATGAGGACATGATGATCACCATTCTAATTGAAGTCCTAAGGCAAAAAGCGCCAAAAACCCACAGATACTCCAAAGGTGACTTAATACCTGAATCAGGCAGCTGTATGGTGACAAAAGTCACAGTATGGCTGGCAGTTGGACGATGCTGCAGGTAGTACACACACCCCAGTGCCTACGGTATTCTGTGAGACCTCCCTGATTTGAGATGCTATCTCATCCCTGGAGGCCGAGCAGGCTTGGGTCCTGCTGAAATGGGATGGAGTAGACACAGCCTGGCAGGGTGCCCTTCATTAAACACTTTTAAAAGTTCTATGTCTGGCTGGGACAAGAGTCCTGAGTGGCATCAAAACCCCAAGGAATTTCAAGGCAAATTTAGCTAGTTCAATATCTGCTGGAGGTGGGGATCCCAGCTCAGTAGTGTACCATGGACCCTGAAGTAACTAGTCTGCATGGTCCTTTTGTGAGAAGCTTTAGGTTGGGAAGTGGTGAGGCTCAATCCCTTCCCTGTATCCTCAGGCAACTTTCCCTCTATTTCACAACCAGGCAGCCAACTTGCCCACAGATTCTGCTTTGCCCCAGGAACCAAAGGTGGGCATGGAAAAGTGCTGCCACCATATGGACATTTTCTGTTACTACACCTTGATAGACCTTGCACACAGGCACCTCAATTCACTGGGCCTGGGGTTCCGATAATGACAGCTGTTCTCAAAAAATGTCCTGTAGCTGGCACCTGAGAAATAAATTCCCAACACAGCCGAAGTTCAGGAAGCCAGTTTCCAAAGGTAAATTGTCCATACACAGTTTAAGGAGAAGATGAAAATAAAAAAAAGAACAGACACATCAAAACTTCCCATCAAGCAAGAGGTTCAGCATCCCTCAAAGCTGAAGGAATGCCAGTGAAAAGGACAATGAAAAATCAAATCACAAAACTCACAATGGCCAATGTCACAAGTCTACAGGCAATAAATATAGGAGAGTCTGGAGGAAAAAGAATCCCCCAAGGCTTTTGGTGGCAATGCACATTGGCAACAGCCAGTAGAATGGACAGTCTCTGAATGCCTGAAAAACTGTCAAGGTGGGCTATGTCTAGGATCTGAGATTCCCACACTGTGACCTATGTCAGAAGAACACCATTGATTAAAAGTCACAGGCACCCCCAATAAACCTCCAGCACTGCTTCCTTCCAGTAGCCAAAATGGGAGGCCTGCAAAATCCCCAATAAAGAGATTAAAATTAAACAGTGTGTGGTACATACCTCTGGGATTATTTCTCACTCATAAAATAAAGACACTAAAATTAGGGAATTATAACACTGGGAGACACAGGGATGGATCTTGAAGGATCATACATAAAGGGAAGTTAGTCAGGCAAAGGAATATCCTGCTATACGAGGTCTCATTTAGGCCAAATGAGAGCAGACGTACAAGGCAACAAACTGACATCCCAGAAATAGAATCTGAGAATTCAATGTCAAACAAAAGTTTCCAGAAAGACAAATAAACAAACAAACAAAGTGAAGGGCTGGGTCCAACTAGCGGGTAATTATCTAAAGTGACAACAAATCTGTACCTGTAATAAATCATCCACATGGATTCTCCTTGTTCATCCTTCTTTCCATCCATCCAAACATGTAGCTTTAGGAGATAAGGCACCTATATATAGAAAACTATAAAACCCTGATGAAAGAAGTCAAAGATGACACACAAATGGAGAAATATACTATGTTCATGGATCAGAAGAATCAATATAGTGAAAATGAGTGTACTGCCCAAAGCAATTTATAGATTCAATGCAATCCCTATCAAGCTACCAACGGTATTTTTCAGAGAAGTAGAACAAATAATTTCACAGCTTGTATGGAAATACAAAAAACCTCAAATAGCCAAAGCAACCTTGAGAAAGAATAGAACTGGAGGAATCAACCTGCCTGACTTCAGACTATCCTACAAAACTACAGTCATCAAGACAGTATGGTACTGGCACAAAGACAGAAATACAGATCAATGGAACAAAATAGAAAGCCCAGAGATAAATCCACACACCCACGGACACCTTATCTTTGACAAAGGAGGCAAGAACATACAATGGAGAAAAGACAATCTCTTTAACAAGTGGTGCTGGGAAAACTGGTCAACCACTTGTAAAGGAATGAAACTAGAACACTTTCTAACACCATACACAAAAATAAACTCAAAATGGATTAAAGATCTAAATGTAAGACCAGAAACTATAAAACTCCTAGAGGAAAACATAGGCAAAACACTCTCTGACGTAAATTATAGCAGAATCCTCTATGACCCACCTCCCAGAGTAATGGAATTAAAGCAAAAATAAACAAATGGGCCCTAATTAAACTTAAAAGCTTTTGCACAACGAAGGAAACTATAAGCAAGGTGAAAAGACGGCCTTCAGAATGGGAGAAAATAACAGCAAATGAAGCAAATGACAAAGAATTAATCTCAAAAATATACAAACAGCTCATGAAGCTCAATACCAGAAAAATAAACGACCCAATCAAAAAATGGGCCAAAAAACTAAGCAGACATTTCTCCAAAGAAGACATACAGATGGCTAACAAACACATGAAAAGATGCTTAACATCACTCATTATCAGAGAAATGCAAATAAAAACCACAATGAGGTACCATCTCACACCAGTCAGAATGGCTGCTATCAAAAAGTCTACAAACAATAAATGCTGGAAAGGGTGTGGAGAAAAAGGAATCCTCTTACACTGTTGGTGGGAATGCAAACTAGTACAGCAACTATGGAGAACAGTGTGGAGATTCCCTAAAAAACTGGAAATAGAACTGCCATACGACCCAGCAATCCCACTACTGGGAATACACACCAAGGAAACCAGAACTGAAAGAGATACGTGTACCCCAATGTTCATTGGAGCACTGTTTATAATAGCCAGGACATGGAAGCAACCTAGATGTTCATCAGCAGACGAATGGATAAGAAAGCTGTGGTACATATAAACAATGGAATATTCAGTTCAGTCGCTCAGTCATGTCTGACTCTTTGTGACCCCATGAACTGGAGCACGCCAGGCCTCCCTGTCCATCACCAACTCCTGGAGTTCACTCAAACTCACGTCCATCAAGTCAGTGATGCCATCCAGCCATCTCATCCTCTGTCGTCCCCTTCTCCTCCTGCCCTCAAACCCTTCCAGCATCAGAGTCTTTTCCAATGAGTCAACTCTTTGCATGAGGTGGCCAAAGTATTGGAGTTTTAGCTTTAGCATCAGTCCTTCCAAAGAACACCCAAGACTGATCTCCTTTAGAATGAACTGGTTGGATCTCCTTGCAGTCCAACAAGAGTCTTCTCCAACACCACAGTTCAAAGGCATCAATTCTTTGGCGCTCAGCCTTCTTCACAGTCCAACTCTCACATCCATACATTACCACTGGAAAAACCATAGCCTTGACTAGACGGACCTTTGTTGGCAAAGTAATGTTTCTGCTTTTCAACATGCTATCTAGGTTGGTCATAATTTTCCTTCCAAGGAGTAAGTGTCTTTTAATTTCATGGCTGCAGTCACCATCTGCAGTGATTTTGGAGCCCCCAAAAATAAAGTCTGACACTGTTTCCCCATCTATTTCCCATAAAGTGATGGGACCAGATGCCATGATCTTAGTTTTCTGAATATTGAGCTCTAAGCCAACTTTTTCACTCTCCTCTTTCACTTTCATCATGAGGCTTTTTAGTTCCTCTTCACTTTCTGCCATAAGGGTGGTATCTGCATATCTGAGGTTATTGATATTTCTCCAGGCAATCTTGATTCCAGCTTGTGCTTCCACCAGCCCAGCATTTCTCATGATGTACTCTGCATATAAGTTAAATAAGCAAGGTGACAATACACAGCCTTGACGTACTCCTTTTCCTATTTGGAACCAGTCTATTGTTCCATGTCCAGTTCTAACTGTTGTTTCCTGACCTGCATATAGGTTTCTCAAGAGGCATACTCAGCTATTAAAAAGAATGCATTTGAATCAGTTCTAATGAGGTGGATGAAACTCGGGCCTACTATACAGAGTGAAGTCAGAAAATCAAATACCAATACAGTATATTAACGCATATATATGGAATTTAGAAAGATGGTAACGATGACCCTATATGTGAGACAGCAAAAAAAGACCCAGAGATAAAGAACAGACTTTTGGACTCTGTGGGAGAAGGCGAGGGTGGGATGATTTGAGATAATAGCATTGAAACATGTATATTATCATATGTGAAATAGATTGCCGGTCCAGGTTCAATGCATGAAACAGGGTGCTCAGGGCTGGTGCACTGGAACGACCCTGAGGGATGGGATGGGGAGGGAGGTGGGAGGGGGCTTCAGGATGGGGAACACATGTACACTCATGGCTGATTCATGTGTATGTATGGCAAAAATCACTACAATATTATAAAGTAATTATCCTTCCATTAAAATAAATAATTTTTAGAAAAAGAGATAAGGCACAAAAATTATCTCCCATCTACCTGCTTTTTATTTCCAGAAAATTGTATCTGAGTTAGAAAATGCACAAGGACCTGATGCTCCCCACTCTGCTTGACCTTCTTAGGTAAAGAATCCCCCCAAACCATAGAGATAGCCCCAGAGATGACTTAATACCTGAATGGGGTGGCTGTGCTTGACAAGATCACACTATGGCAAATGGACGATGCTGCAGGTACTATTAGCAAGATGTTAATGAAAATGGAAGGAAACGGTGCCTACTGTATTCTGGGCTATCTCCTGACTCAGGATGCTGTCCCATCCCTGGAGGCTGAGCAGGGTTGTGTCCCAATTGTGAACTCGCGTGGGGTAGACACAGCCTGTCAGGGCTTCACTGAACACTTTTTAAAGTTCTCCTGTGTGCTCCATCAGGCTGGGACAAGAGTCCCACATNTGCTGAACCGGGGTGGGGTATACACAGGTGTGTCCTTCATTAAACATTTAAAAAGTTCTACTGTGTGCTACATCTGGCTAGGACAAGAGTCCCGCATGGCATCAAAATCCTGAGGAATTCCAAGGCAAAATTCAGCCGGCCTCAATCTCTGCTGGTGCTGGGGACCCCAGCTCAAGCCTCCTCCGCCCTGGGAGTGCTGCCTCCTAGCATCTAAGCAGCCTCTGCAGTGTACTGTAGACCTCGAAGGGATTAGCCTGCATGGTCCCTTTGTGAGAAGCTTTAGGTGTAAAAAGTAGTGAGGCTCAAGACCTTTCCTGTTTGCTTAGGCCGATTTCGGAGGATTTCACAGCCCAGGAAGGTAACTTGCCCTCAGGCTCTGCTTTCTCCCAGGAACCAAAGGTTCTCATGAAAAAGTGCTGCCGCCTTGTGGACATTTTCTGTAACTACAACTTGATCGCCCTTGCGCAACACGCACAATTCACAAGGCCTGTTCAGTTTACTTCAGTCGCTCAGTCGTGTCTAACTCTTTGCGACCCCATGAATCGCAGCACGCCAGGAAAACATCAGAATGGGAAAGACTAGAGATCTCTTCAAGAAAATTAGAGACACCAAGGGAACATTTCATGCAAAGATGGGCTCGACAGAGGACAGAAATTGTATGGACCTAAGAGAAGCAGAAGATATTAAGAAGAGGTGGCAAGAATACACAGAACTATACAAAAAAGATCTCCACGACCAAGGTAATCACGATGGTATGATCACTCATGTAGAGCCAGACATCCTAGAATGTGAAGTCAAGTGGGCCTTAGAAAGCATCACTACGAACAAAGCTAGTGGAGGTGTTGGAATTCCAGTTGAGCTATTTCAAATCCTGAAAGATGGTGCTGTGAAAGTGCTGCACTCAATATGCCAGCAAACTTGGAAAACACAAGGCCTGGGGTTCCAATAATGACAGGTGCCCCCAAGAAATGTCCTGTGGCTGGCACCTGAGAAATAAATTCCCGACACAGCTGATGCATGGGAAGCCTACTACCAAAGGTAAATTGTCCTCATGCCCTTTAAGAAAAGAGAAAAAAAGAACAGACACACCCAAACCTCCCCTCTCAAACAAGATACGCTCAGCAGCAATGCCAGTCAAAGCTGCAGCAATGCCAGTCAAAAGGACAATAGAAAATTAAAATGCAACACTCACATGGCGAGCCTCAGAAGTCTGAAGGTAGTATATACAGGAGAGAGTCTGGAGGAAAAAGAATCCCCTAAGGCTGTCGGTTTTAAAGCACATTGGCTGCAGCCAGTAGAATGATCAGTGTCCGATCGCCTGAAAAACTATGAAGTGAGGCTAAGTCTAGGGTCTGACATATCTGAACCTTGGCCTATATCCCGAGAACACCATCAGTTAAAATGTACATATACCACAACAAACCTCCAGCACTGCTTCCTTCCTGTAGCCAAAACGCAGTTTGCAAAACCCCTGGTGAGAGATTAAACCTTAAACAAGATGTGGTACATACCTCCAGTAGACTATTTCTCACTCATAAAAAACAGACACTAAAATTAGGGAATTATAACATGAAGACACAGCCAGGGACCTTGAAGGTTCATAGGGAAAGTGAAGACAATCAGGAGGAGAAAAATCCTGGGATATGAGGTCTCGTCTAGGTCAAGTGAGAACTTCATGCAAGTCAACAAATGAACATATCCGAAAAAGACTCTCAGAATTCAAACACACACAAAAAAACTGTTTTGGGAAAATAAAGTGCAGAGACTGGAGCAAATTAGGGGGTAAGCAGCGACAGGCACAATAGATCTGTACCTGTAATAAATCATCTGTGGTTTATCCTCATTCTTCCTACCCTCCATCCATTTAGACTCAGAAATCTAGAGCACTAAGAGTAAATCCAGGGAAATTCTTTTCTATGTTACTGCATTCTATTCCCAGAAAAGTGTATTTGAATTAGAAAATGCACGAGGATGTGATGCTCATGCCCTAATCAAAATTCAAAGGCAAAAGCCCCCACAAACCACAGATACCCCAAAGATGACTTAATACCTGAATCAGGCATCTGTGTGGTGACCAAAATCACACTATGGCAAACGGACGATGCTGCAGGGAGCACTGGCAAGATGTTAACAACAACAACAAAAGCCAGAAGGACAGCAGTGCCTATCGTATTTTGTGAGACCTCCCTAACTGGGTTGCTGTCCCACCCCTGGAGGCTGAGCAGGCCTGGGTCCCACTGCAGAACCGGGCTGCGGCATACACAGCCTGGCAGGGTGCCCTTCATTAAACACTTTTAAAAGTTCTACTGTGTGCTGCGTCTGGCCAGGTCAAGAGTCCGCGTGGCATTAAAACCCTGAGGAATTTCAAGGAAAGTTCAGCTGGCCTCAGTCTCTGCTGGTGCTGGGGACCTCAGTTCAAACTTCCTCTGTCCTGGGAGTGCCGCCTTCTGGCACCTAAGCACCCTCAGCAGTGTACAGAGGACCCTGAAGGGATTGGTCTGCATGGTCCCTTTGTGAGAAGCTTTAGGGGGGAAAAGTAGTGAGGCTCAAGCCCTTTCCTGTTTGCTTATGCAAGTTTCACTCAATTTCACAGCCAGGAAGTGAACTTGCCCTCAGGCTCCACTGGACCCCAGGAAACAAAGGTGGGCATGAAAAATGCTGCCGCCTTGTGGACATTTTCTGTAACTACAACTTCAACACCCTTGCTCAATTCGCAAGGCCTAATGTTCTTGCCTGGAGAATCCTAGGGACGGGGGAGCCTGGTGGGCTGCCGTCTGTGGGGTCACACAGAGTCGGAAACGACTGAAGTGACTTAGCAGCAGCAGCAGCAGCAGGGTTCTGTTAATGACAGCTGCCCTCAAAAAATGTCCTGTGGCCGTCACCCGAGAAACAAGTTCCAAACACAGCCAACATTCAGGAAGCCAGTCGCCAAAGGTGTCCTCACAGTATAACTGGGGAAAATAAATAAAGAAGAACAGACACACCCAAACCTCCCCTCTCAAACCAGATCCTCAGGATCCTCCAAGCTGCAAGAACGGCTGTCAAAAGGACAAAAGAAAATTATATCGCAACACATGGCCAACCTCAGAAGTCTACAGGCAATAAATACAGAAAAGAGGCTGGAAGCAAAGAATCCCCCCAAGGCTTTGGTGGCAATGCGCAGTGGCAGCAGCCACTAGAATGGACAGTCTCTGAATGCCTGAAAAACTGTGAAGTCAGGCTAAGTCTAGGATCTGACATTCCTGCATCCTGTCTTATATCCTGAGAACACCATCGATTAAAATGCACATGCACCCCAACAGACCGCCAGCACTGCTGCCTGCCTGTAGCCAAGACAGGCATCTGCAAAACCCCCGGTGAGAGATTAAACCTAAACAAGATGTCATACTTACATCCGGTACACTATTTCTCACTCCTAAAAACTGACTCTGAAATTATGAAATTATAATACTGGGAGACGCAGGGATGGATCTTGAAGGATTATAGGCAAGGAGAAGTCAGGCGGGCAGAGGAAGATCCTGGTATATGAGTTCTCATTTAGGCCAAATAAGAGCAGATGTACAAGGCAACACACTGACATCCCAGAAAGAGACTCAGAATTCAAAGTCAAACAAAAGCTTCCAGAAAAATAAAGTGAAGGGCAGAGTCTAACTAGGGGTAAGTACCTAAAGTGACCACAAATCTGTACCTGTAACAAATCATCCACATGGATTCTCCTCGTTCACCCTTCCTTCCATCCAGATGGACAGATAAACATGTAGCCTTAAGAGAGAAGCCACCAAAAATTATCTCCCATCTATCTGGTTTCTATTCCCAGAAAAAGTGTATCTGAGTTAGAAAGTGCTTGAGGATGTGATGCTTACCACTCTGCTCGACCTTCTTAGGCAAAAAGTCCCCAGAAAGCATAGAGATACCCTGGAGATGACTTAATACCTGACTGGGGTGGTTGGCTTGACAAAATCACACCATGGCAAATGGACGATGCAGCAGGTAGTATTGGCAAGATGTTAATGAAAATGGAAGGAAAACAGTGCCTACTGTATTCTGGGCTACATCCATGACTTGGGATGCTATCCCATCCCTGGAGGCAGAGCAGGTGTGGGTCCCAACTGTGAACTTGCGTGGGGTAGACACAGCCTGGCAAGGTACCCTTCATTGAACAGTTTTTTAAGTTTTCTTGTATGCTCCGTCAGGCTGGGACAATAGTCCCACATAGAATCAAGGACCTGAGGAATCCCAAGGCAAAATTCATCTGGCCTCGATCTCTACCGGAGCTGGGGATTCCAGCCCAAGCCTTCTCCTCCCTGGAGTGCTGTCTCCTAACACCTAAGCAGCCTCTGCAGTGTACTGTGGATATTGAAGGGATTACTTTGCATGGTCCCTTTGTGTGTGAAGCTTTAGGGTGAAAGAGTAGTGAGGCTCAAGACCTTTCTACTTTTTTCAGGCAAATTTCACTGTTTCACAGTCCAGGAAGCCCTTCAGACTCTGCTTTCCCCTAGGAACCAAAGGGTTTCATGAAAAAGTGCTGCCGCCTTGTGGACATTTTCTGTAACTACAACTACAATTGAGGAGCACACGCACCTCAATTCACAAGGCCTGGGGTTCCGATAGATAATGACAGCTGCCCTCAAGAAATGTCCTGTGGCTGGCACCTGAGAAATAAATTCGCAATGCAGCCGACATTCAGGAAGCCTACCACCAAAGGTAAATTGTCTTCACACCCTTTAAGGAGAAGTGAAAAAAAAAAAAGAACAGACACACCCAAACCTCCCCTCTCAAACCAGATGCTTAGCATCCCTCAAAGCTGCAGCAATGCCAGTCAAAAGGACAATAGAAAATTAAATAGAAACACTCCCATGGCCAACCTCAGAAGTCTGAAGGTAATATCTACAGGAGAGAGTCTGGAGGAAAAAGGATGCCCTAAGGCTGTCAGTTTTAAAGCACATTGGCTGCAGCCAGTAGAACGGACAGTCTCCAAATGCCTGAAAAACTATGAAGTGAGGCTAAGTCTAGGATCTGACATTCCCGCACCTTAGCCTGTATCCTGAGAACACCATTGAGTAAAAGGCACAGGCACCCCAACATACCTCCAGCACTGCCTCCTTCCAGTAGCCAAGACATGCAGCCTGCAAAACCCCAGTGAGAGATTAAACCTTAAACAAGATGTGGTACATACATCTGGTAGACAATTTCTCATCCATAAAATATAGACACAAAAATTAGGGAATTGTAACACTGGGAGACACAGGGAGGGACCTTGAAGGATCATAGGGAAGGTGATCAGTCAGGAGGAGAAAAATCCTGGGATATGAGGTCTCATCCGGGTCACATGAGAACTTCACACAAGTCAGCAAATGAACATATCTGCAAAAGACTCTGAGAATTCAAACTCACAAAAATCTGTTTCAGAAAAATAAAATGCAGGCATTGGAACAAATTTGGGGGTAAGTACCGAAAGGCACAAGATATCTGTATGAGTGATAAATTATCCATGGATTATCTTAATTCTTCCTACCTCCCATCTACATAGACTCAGAAATCTATAGCACTAAGTGATAATCCACAAAAATTCTTTTCTATCTTCCTGCATTCTATTCCCAAAAATGTGTATCTGAGTCAGAAAATGCACACGGACGTGTTGCTCACCTCTCTAATCAAATTTCTAAGGCAAAAAGCCCCCTAAAACCAGAGACCCCAAAGAAGACTAAACCCCTGAATCAGGCGGCTATGTGGTGACAAAAATCAAACAATGGCATGGACAATGCTGACAGTAGTATTGGCAAGATGGAAAAAAAAAACAAAAACCAGAAAGCAGTGCCTACGGTATTCTGGGCTACCTCCCTGATTTGGGATGTTATCCTGTCCATGGAGGCTGAGCTGTCTTGGGCCCCAATGCAGAATGTGTGTGGGGTAGACACAGCTTGGCAGGGTGCCCTTCACTGAACACTTTATAAAGTTCTCTTGTGTGCTCTGTCGGGCTGGACAAGAGTGCTATGTGGCATCAAGGCCTCAAGCAGTTTCATGGCAAAATTCAGCTGGCTTCAATCTGTGCTGGAGCTGAGGCTCTCAGCTCAAGCCTCCTCCTCCCTGGGAGTGCTGCCTCCTAGCACCTAAGCAGCCTTCGCAGTGTGCTATGGATCCTGAAGGGATTACTCTGCATGGTCCCTCTGTGTGAAGCTTTTGGGGAAAAAGATAGTGAGGCTCAAGCCCTTTCTGGTTTGCTCAGGTAAATTTCACACTACTTCAGAACCCAGGAAGCCAACTTGCCCTCAGGCTCTGCTGTCCCCTAGCAACCAAAGGTGGGCATGAAAAAGTGCTGCCGCCTTGTGGACATTTTCTGTAATTACAACTCGGTCTCCCTTGCTTGCCATTTCCTTCTCCAATGAATGAAAGTGAAAAGTGAAAGCGAAGTCGCTCAGTCATGTCGACCCCATGGAGTGCAGCCTACCAGGCTCTTCCATCCATGGGATTTTCCAGGCAAGAGTACTGGAGGGGGTGCCATTGCCTGCTCCACTCTTGCTTACAGGCACCTCAATTCACAAGGACTGGGGTTCCGATAATGACAGCTGTCCTCAAGAAATGTCCTATGACCGGCACTTGAGAAATAAATTCCCAACACAGCTGACATTCAGGAATCCAACTGCCAAAGGCAAATTGTCCTCACACCCTTTAAGGCAGGGGAGGAAGTACAGGCAGACCCCAAACTCCCCTCTCAAACAAGTCCCTCAAAGCTGCATGACAGTCAAAAGGAGAGTAGAAAATTAAGTGGCAACACTAACGGGCCAACGACAGAAGTCTACCCGCAATAAATACAGGAGAGAGTCTGGAGGAAAAAGAATCATCCAAGGCTGTTGGTGGCAATGCACATTGGCAGCAGCCAGTAGAATGGACAGTCTCGCAATGCCTGAGAAACTATGAAGTGAGGGTAAGTCTAGGATCTGACACTCCCTCGCCTTGGCCTCTAATCTGAGAACACCATTGATTAAAAGGCACAGGCACCCCAACAAACCTCCAGCACTGCTTCCTCCCAGGAGCCAAGACACACAATCTGCAAAATCCCCAGTGAGGTTCAACCCTCAACAAGACGTGGTACATACATCTGGTAGACAATTTCTCACTCATAAAATACAGACACTAAAGTTAGGGGACTGTAACGCTGGGAGACACAGGGAGGGACCTTGAAGGATCACAGGGAAAGTGATCAGTCAGGAGAAGAAAAATCGTGGAGTAGGACATCTCATCCCCTCGTCTCAGGTCAAACAAGAACTTCATACAAGTCAGCAAATGAACATATCTGACAAAGACTCTGAGAACTCAAACTCAAAGAACTATTTCAAAAAATAAATCAAGTGCAGAGACTGGAATGAATTAGGGGTAAGCACTTAAAGGGACAACAAATCTGTACCTGCAATAAATCATCCAAGGATGATCCTCATTCTCCCTGCCTTCCATCCACATAGACTCAGAAATCTATAGCACTAAGAGATAGTGCACAAAATTCTTTTCTATGTTACTGCATTCTTTTCCAGAACAGTGTGTCTGAGTTAGAAAATGCACAAGGACGTGTTGCTCACGACTCTAATTGAAATTCCAAGGCAAAAAGCACCACAAACCATAAAGATATCCCAAAGATGACTTAACACTTGAATCAGGGGGCTGTGTGCCATCACATGATGGCATTGGACGATGCTGCAGGGAGAACTGGCATGATGTTAAAAAAAAGGGGGGAGGGGGAAGGAAAGCAGTGGCTACTGTATTCTGTGAGACCTCCCTGACTTGGGACCCTATCCCATCCCTGGAAGCTCAGATGGCTTGGGTCCCAGTTCTGAACCAGGGTAGGGTATACACAGGTGTGCCCTTCACTAAACACATTTTAAAGTTTTACTGGGGTTCCATTAATGACAGCTGTTCTCAAGAAATGTCCTGTGTCCAGCACGTGAGAAATCAATTGCAAACTCAGCTGACGTCAAGGAATCCAACCACCAAAGGCAAGTGGTCCTTACACTCTTTGAGGGGAAAAAAAAAACAAAAGAACATCCATACCTCCTCCTCAAAACAAGATGCTCAGAATCTCTAATTGCTGAATGGATGCAATGAAAAGGACATTGGAAAATCAGATCGCAACACTCACATGGCCAACTTCACGAGTCCATAGGCTGTAAGTGTGGGAGAAGTTCTGGAGTAGAAATAATTCACCTGGGCTGTCCTTGGGATTAGACTGGCAGCAGCCAGTAGAATGGACAGTCTCCAAATACCTGGATTAAACTGTCAACTTGGCCTAAGCCTAGGATCTGACATCCTTGAACCTTGGTCTATGACCAAAGGCACCTGCACCCCAACAAACCTCCAGCATGACTTTGTTCCAGTAGCCAAGACACACAGGCTGCAGAATCTCCAGTTAGAGATTAAAGCATAAACAAGATGTGGCACATTTATTTGGTAGACTCTTTCTCAGTCATTAAGATTTGTCCCTGGAATGAGGGAATTATGAAACTGGGAGCCACAGGCATGGAGCTTGAAGGATCACACACAAAGGGAATTCAGTCAGGAAGAGGAGGATGATGGTATGTGAGGTCTCATCCAGGTCAGATGAAAATAGACCTACAAGTCCACAAATTGATAACCCAGAAAGAAACTCTGAGAATTCAAAGTGAAACAAATGGTTTTGGAAAATAATAAGTAAAGTGAGGGCCTGGAAAGAATTAGGAGTTCTTTACCTAAAGTGGCAACGAGTCTGCACCTGTGATGAATAACCCCTGCAGCCTGAGCAGGCTTGGCTCCCACTGTGAGCCAGAGTGGGACTGAGACAGCCTGGCAGGGTGGCCTTCACTGAGCCCTTTCCAAACCTCTTCTGTCTGCTTCACTCTGCCTGGGACCAGATCAGAGCTGGATCAAGTCCTTGAGGATCTTGGAGGCGATAGTCGCCTTGCTTCCACTTTTCCTATTGCTGGGGTTCCCAGCTCAAGTCTCCTTACTCACGCTGTAGCTTCCTAGGCACACTAACCCGCTCAGCTGGGTGCTATGGCCCCCACAGGGATTAGTCTAGTTAAGGTTAAGGGTGTGAAGCTTTAGAGGGAGGAAGTACTGGGACACAAGCCCTTTCGTTTTTGCTCAGGCACATTCCTCTATTTCACAGCCCAGGAGCCAACTTTTCCTATGGCTCAGTCGGCCACAGGAACCAAAGGTGCGCTTGAAAAAGTGCTGCCGCCTTGTGGACATTTCCTGGAACAACTTGATCACTCTTGATAGGCACCTCAGTTCACAAGGCCTGGGGTTCCATTAATGACAGCTGCCAAGGCACCCCACTCCAGCACTCTTGCCTCGAAAATCTCATGGACGGAGGAGCCTGGAGGGCTGCAGTCCATGGGGTCGTGAAGAGTTGGACACGACGTAGCGACCTCACTTTCACTTTTCATTTCCATGCATTGGAGAAGGAAATGGCAGCCCACTCCAGTGTTCTTGCCTGGAGAATCCCAGGGACGGGGTAGCCTGATGGGCTGCCGTCTATGGGTTTGCACAGAGTCAGACACGACTGAAGCGACATAGCAGCAGCCTTCAGGAAAGGTCCTGGGGACAGGGATTGCAGAAATAAATTCCCAACACTCCCAACTATCTAAAAGCCACTCACCACTGGCAAATTTTTCTCACACTCTTTAAATAGGAATTTATATAAAATACCACACTGTCTCACAGGATAAGATGCTCAGCAGTAATTGGGATTGCTAATTCCCACTGTTAGTGGGAATGTACACTGGCAACATTCTCTATAAGGGATTGTCTCCACATGCCAGAAAAAAAAAAAACTATCAAGAGAGCTAAACCTAGAATCTGAACTCATATTTTCATAAATGAATTATAGAAAATAATATTTCACACCTGGAAATACATACCCTTATTTCTCACAGGAAATACAAAAATTTGATTTTCTTATATGAAAATATACACCTATATTTTAATACAGGTAAAATAGAAAATTTGATTTTCATATATGAACATATGTACCCATAATTTCATATAGGAAATATAGAAAATTAGATTTTCTTATATGGAAATATGCACCTATATTTTCATACAGGAAACACAGAAAATTCAATTTTCATATATGGATATATGCACTCATGTTTTCTTACATGATATATAGAAAATTCTATTTTCATGTATAGAAATATCCACCCACATTTCATATAGGAAATACAGAGAAGATTGAAATAATGCTATTTTCAGCAACAAAATCCTGGAGGTAATCAAAGTGAAGTCAGAAACACAAAAACAAATACCATATGATATCACTTACATATGGAAATTAAAATACAACACAAATGACCTTATCTATGAAAGAGAAACAGAGTCACAGCTATAGAGAGCTAATGGGGAAAGTGATGTGGGAGGCTAAGGTAGGAGTAGAGGATTAAGAGACACTAATCACTATGTATAAAATAAATTAGCTACAAGTTTATAGTATACAGCAGAGGGAAACATACACATTATTTTGTAATAACTTCCAATAGAGTAGGGTTCGTAAAGACATTGAATCACTAGGTTGTACGTGCAAGGCAAGTACAGTAATGAAAATTAACTGTATGTCATTTAAAAAATATAGTTGATGGCTAGCTACAAACAAAAAAAACAGTCAATAGGAAAAAATAAGCAATATAAAGATGGGAATTTTTCAAAACTAAAAGATTCCATCAAGAAATTAATTTTGATGAGATTTTAAAAAATCACATAAAGTAGATTTACTCTTTTCAGTTTTGCTTCACAAAGGAACAATTAGTCAAGTTAATTAGTCGAACTACAGGGTAAATATTTTTTTTTTGTTAAGTTGTTTTCAATGTTCTCTGAGGAAATACTTTCTTTAACATCATTTTTGATGCCTACCTTTTGATTTCAGTTCACAGTGCCCTAAAATAGCAGTCATCGAGCAATCTTGTTTCAAATGAAGATTTTGGTGTGTACTTAGATGCAAGACAGTACACTTGGGAGAAGTATCAATCACCTCAGATATGCAGATGACACCACCCTTATGGCAGAAAGTGAAGAGGAACTAAAGAGCCTCTTGATGAAAGTGAAAGAGGAGAGTGAAAAAGTTGGCTTAAAGCTCAACATTCAGAAAACTAAGATCATGGCACCTCGTCCCATCACTTCATGGCAAATAGATGGGGAAACAGTGGAAACAGTGTCAGACTTTATTTTTTTGGGCTCCAAAATCACTGCAGATGGTGACTGCAGCCATGAAATTAAAAGACGCTTACTCCTTGGAAGGAAAATTATGACCAACCTAGACAGCATGTTAAAAAGCAGAGACATTACTTTGCCAACAAAGGTCCATCTAGTCAAAGCTATGGTTTTTCCCGTAGTCATACATGGATTTGAGAATTGGACTATAAAGAAAGCTGAGCGCAGAAGAACTGATGCTTTTGAACTGTGGTGTTGGAGAAGACTCTCGTGAGTCCCTTGGACTGCAAGGAGATCCAACCAGTCTATCCTAGAGGAGATCAGTCCTGGGTGTTCACTGGAAGGACTGATGTTGAAGCTGAAACTCCAATACTTGGGCCACCTGATGTGAAGAGCTGACTTATTTGAAAAGACCCTGATGTTCGGAAAGATTGAAGGCAGGAGGAGAAGGGGACAACAGAGGATGAGATAGTTGGATGGCATCATTGACTCAGTGGACATGAGCTTGAGTGAACTCCGGGAGTTGGTGATGGACAGGGAGGCCTGGCGTGCTGCAGTTCATGCGGTCGCAAAGAGTCGGACATGACTGAGCAACTGAACTGAACACTTGGGTTACAAAAGTTAAGTCTTTAAAAGCATTACTCAAAGGCATAATAATTTCCATAATGGTCCCTGGACTGGTATCTCCAAATGTAGTAAATCAGAAGCTCTGGAACTGCAGTCTGACAATTGCAGTTAATACACTATCCAGGTGAGTCTGAGGCGATGAAGCACACTGAAGTCTGAGGGCTATTGCCCTGCAAGTCCAGGCGAAACTCACGATTTGCCAACGCAAAGTTGTAAGAATTTTAGTTATAGTCAAATGCTGATTCTTTAGTTTAAAGAAGAGTAGCAAAGGAGTTCAGACTACAAAAGTGTATATCCATCTTTCACATGTGAAATATGGAAAATCCTATTTGTAAATATGAAATATATACCCATATTTTCATATATTAAAGAGAAAATTATGTTTCATATATGTTAATCTGCCCCATATTTCCATACATGAAATACAGAAATGATTAAAATAATGCCATTTTCAGGGACAGGAACCTAGGTATTATCATATTAGGTGAAGAGAGAAAGACAAAGGCAAATACCATATCACTTATACGTGGGATATAGCTTATCTATGAAACAGAAGGAATGTTGCTAAAGCTGAAACTCCAGTACTTTGGCCACCTCATGCGAAGAATTGACTCATTGGAAAAGACTCTGATGCTGGGAGGGATTGGGGGCAGGAGAAAAAGGGGACGACAGGATGAGATGGCTGGATGGCATCACCGACTCAATGGACACGAGTCTGGGTGAACTCCGGGAGTTAGTGATGGACAGGGAGGCCTGGTGTGCTGCGATTCATGGGGTCGCAGAGTTGGACACGACTGAGCGACTGAACTGATGAAACAGAAGCAGGCTCACAGACATGAGCACTGATGCTCACCAGTGGGCAGAGGGTGGTGAGAGGGGCCCGCCAGGGGCAGAGGATTAAGAGATGCAAACCACTATGTATAAAATAAGAAACAAGGATACACTATTCAGCAGAGGAAATATGGCCAGTATTTTGTAATACCTTTAAACAGCGTATATTACAGAAAAATATTCAATCACTATGTTGTATCCCAAAACAAATATAGTAATGTAAATCAACTGTACTTCAATTTTTAAAAAATAGTTGCTGGCTAGCTATAAACACAAAAAATAATCAACAAGAAACAAAGTTAGCAAAATAAAAATGAGAAATTTTCAAAAATAGACTTCATTAAGAAACTATGTGATTTTTAAAAATCACATAAAGTAGGTTTACTTTTATTTTTGCTTCACAAAGAATTGACTAGTTAAATCAAGGCAATTAATCTAACTATAGGATAAATTTTTTTTTAACTTGCTTTTGTTTATGTCCTCTGAGAGAGCACTTTAATGTTATTCCTGATGCTTACATTTTTAGTTTTCAGAATGCTCTAATGAAGAAGTCACTTACCAATCTTTTTATTTCATATGAAGACTTTTGTGCCTATTAAAATGTAAGACAGTATACTTGGGTTAGAAGAGATACATTAAATAAAAGTCATAATGATTTTCATTATGACCCCTGGACTGGTATGTACAAGTCTACTAAATGAGAGCCTCTGGTCCTGTAGTCTGACAATGTGAGTTAATAAGCTGTCGACTAAAAATATAGTCACAACCTGAAAGCAGAGAGTTATTTTATTTGGTGGAAACGTTTAGGACTCTGAGCCCCAGAGACAGCATCTCAGTAGCTCTGAGGAAACTGCTCCAAGGAAGCTATAGACAAGTTTGCAACAAAGGGAGCAGGCAGTCTGAACTGAACCATAAGATCAGGTATCAAGGAATTCAGCACTCTTTGTATGGAAAGATGCAAGCCTCTGGGCTCACTGAGTTCATTCTCTTCATATGCACCTCAGCTGTCTGGGGCCAAGCCTGTCTCCCTGTTCAGCTCGCCTCTTGCATTCCCCCAGCTCCTCTGCAATACTGTGGAGGGTGGCACCTGGATCGAAGCTTGGGGAGCTCTTATTGGAGGCCAGAAATCACTCCTGGCTATGAGGTTACTTGTTTATTAACATGGTAGGAGATATTTTCATTTCACAAAACTGTCCAGGTGATTCTGAAGCACACTGAAGTTTGAGAGCGATTGATTGCCCGGGAAGTCCAGGTGAAACTCATGATTTACCAATACAAAGTCCTAAGAATTAGTATCATTAGAAGTTAGAGTAAAATGTTGCTTTTCTTGAAAAAGCAATAGCAAAGGAATTCACTCTACAAATGTATATACCCATTTTCATATATGAAATATAAGAAATTCTACATGCATGTATGAAATATGTTCCCATATTTCCATACATGAACTATAGGAATTCTACTTTCATGTGTAAAATATGCCATATTTTCATACATGAAATATAGGAAATTCTACATGCATGTATGAAATAACCCCCCATATTTTCATACATGAAATATAGAAAATTCCTCCTTCATGTATGAAATGTATACCTATATTTTCATACATGAAATACAGGAAATTCTACTTTCATGTATGAAATATGCCCCTACATTTTCGTAGATGAAACAGAAAATTCTATTGCCATAGATGGAAGTCTGCCCCATATTTCCATATATGAAATTGAAAAGTCCATATTTCATATGAAATATGCACCTATATTATCATACATGAAATATAGAAAATTCTATCTTAGTATATGAAATATGCACCTGGCTTGGGCTTCTGTTTCACCCCTGGAGGCTAGGCAGTCTTGGTTTTCATGGCTGCACTGTGGTGGGGTTGAAACGACCAGACAGGGTGCCCTTAATTAAGTGATTAAACCTCTACTGTCTGTTTGATCTGGCTGGGACCACAGTTCCTAGTGCATCCAGAGAATGGTGTCCTGACCATTTGGCTTTGAGGACCTTGGAAAAGTCACCTAGCCTCTAGGTCTCCTGGTGGTGGGGTTCCCAGCTCAAGCTTCCTTACTGAGAGTGCAGCCTCCTAGGCACCTTAGCATCCCCGGCTGGGTGCTGTGGCCCTGGTTGGGATTAGTCTGGGGTTGGGGTGTGAAGCTTTAGGGGGAAGAAGTAGTGAGACACAAGCCCTAAGTGTTTGCTCAGGCATATTCCACATGAATTCACAGCCCAGGAAACCCACTTTGTCTAAAGCTCTGGTTGACTCAGGAACCAGATATGGGCGTGAAAAAGTGTTGCCACCTGTAGACATTTCCTTTGACTACAACCTAACCACCAGGCTTACTGGCACCTCTAATTCACAACACTTGAGGTTCTGTTTATGACAGCTGCCCTCAGCAAAGAGCACCAAAGAAACAAATTCCAAACACAACATTCAAGTCGGTTTCAAGTCTATCTCAGCATATTTACAGAAATCTGTAGCTGTAATAGATAATCCAAAAGGATTACCTCCTTCCTTCCTTCCATATATAAACAGATATCTGTATCTCTAATAGATACTCAAGAAGGACCTGATGTTCAGGACGTGGAACTGTGCTCAACCTTCTGCAATAACCTCTATGGAAAAATAATCCAAAAAAGAATGGATATGCTGTATATACATGTCATAACTGAATCAGGCAATTGTACACTGACAGCAAGCACAAATTGACTATACTCCAACATAGCATTGGCATGAGATTAAAGAAAAGGAAAAGCAATGCCGAGTTTATTCCCTGCAACCTCCCCAGTTAGGCTGTTATCCCATCCCTGGAGCCTGAGCAGATGTGTGCCTCATGTCTGGACTGGGGTGGTCAAGACAACCAAAATTTCGAGAGATAGGTAGCCCTGAGATTTTGGCCCCACTACATACAATAGCCAAGACAGGGAATCAAGCTAATTGTAGAAACACAGATGAATGTTTCTCAACCTTAAAGAAATAGGAAATAAGCCCAAGCATGGCCACAGGAAAGAAAGTAGAGATGATCATTCTGAGTGAAGTAAGGGAGACAGGGAGAGACAAGTATCATATGGTATCACTTCTAGGTGTAAGCGAAAAGATGGATAAAAATGAACTTCTTGCCTGGAGATACAGCCTCACAGACTTAGAAAATAAGCTTTCGGTCACTAATATATAAGGATGTGTGGCATGGAGAAGTGAGCTGCTTTAGACTAGTGTATCCATAGTAGTATTGATAAAATAAATGTCCAGGACCCTCTGTAGGACACAAGGAAACTTACCCCACACTCTGTAATAACCTATATGGAAAAAACACACATCTATGTATTAAGAAAAGTGAAACAAGCTGTGGTAGAAGGAAAAGGGGAAAACCCCCACAAGACTAGTTCGCCTATATGAGTGCCAAGTTGCCCAGCTGTGTCTGGCTCTGTGACCCTATGGACTGTAGCCCTCCCGCTTCTTCTGAGATTCTCCATGGGATTCTCCAGGCAAGAATACTGGAGTGGGATTCCCTTCTCTGGGGGATTTCCGCAACCCAGGGATCAAACCCACATCTCTTTATATCTCCTGCATTGGCAGGCAGATTCTTTACCACTAGTGCCACCTGACTCCAATTCAAATAATGGGAGAGAAACAGGAAGAATGAAAAAGAAATGCTAACTCTACACCCCTCAGGACATAGTGACCGGGGCTGGCGTCACAAACCTGGAGAGTCCTGGGGCTGAGGGAGCTGGGAACATGGGGCAGGCAGTGTGCCTCCACAATGCACCTGGAGTGCCTGTTGCCCTCAGCAGAGTGCCGACCCTCCAGATACAGGCAGGAGAAATCAAGAGATTGGAATTAACACATACACATTACTATAGATCAAATAGGTAATCAAAAAGTACCGACTGAATGAACTGAATAAAAGTTTATGAACACACTCTAATCACCTGTAGGCAAAAAACCACCCAAAAGAGAATAAACATCTATGTATTAATATAACTGAACGGGGTTCCTGTAAACCTGAAACAAACACATCATTAGAAACAACTATATTCCAATAAAAAACAACAAGGAAATTGCAAGGGGAAAAAAGCAATGCAGCGTGAAGAAGTTCTGCTGCCTGTTGGCCATTTTCTGTAAAAACACCATGAAGAAGAGCTGAACTGCGGGGCATTTAATATTCAGGAGTATCCAGGTTTTTGTAGTCGTTCAGTGGCAACCACATGGACTGCAGTACGCCGGCCTTTTATGTCCTTCACTAAGCAAACTTCACCCGGAGTTTGTGCAAACTCTTGTCTGCTGAGTGGGTGCAAACCACTAGTACAACTCAACTAAAAAAAACAAAAACCCAACTCAGTAAAAAATCAGCCAAAGACCTAAACGCATATTTCTCTAAAGATGTCATAGAGATAGTCATGAAGAACATGAAAAGATGCTTAGCACCACTCGTTCTTTGGTGGTTTGTGGTTTAGTTGCTAAGTCATGCCTGACTGTTGTGACCCCATGGACTGTGGCCCGCCAGGCTCCTCTGCAAGAATACTGGAGTGGGTTTCCATTTCCTTCTCCAGGAGATCTTCTGGACCCAGGAATTAAACCTAGGGCTCCTGCATTGCAGGCCAATTCTTTACCGACTGAGCTATGAAGGAAGGTTCCAGTTCTTTAAGAAATGATTGCACTGATCAGAACAGCCACAAAAACCCACAACAACAAATTCTGCAGAGGGTGTGGAGAGAAAGGAACCCTCCTACACTGTTGGTGGGAATATAAATTGGTATATCCACTAGGGAGAACATTATGGAGCTTCTTTTAAAAACTAAACAGAGAAGAATCCAGTGACACAGCAACCCAGAAATCCCATACCTAGGAGTAGATCCAGAAAAAACACAAAATTTTAAGACACCTACCTGCACCCCAAAGATCATGGCAGGACTAGGTACAATGGCCAAGACAGGGAAGCAACTTATGTGTACAAGTACAGATGAATGGATACAGAAAATGGGGTAAATATACACAATGCAATATTGCTCAGACATAAAGAAGGATGAAATAATGCCATTTCCAGTTAGAGGGAAGAAACTAGAGGTGATCATACTAAGTGAAGTGAGACAGGGAAAGACATAACCTAGAATATCACTTCAATGTATAAAAATGAACTTCATTACAAAAGACAGATTCACAGACTTAGAAACTTACAGTTAGCAAAATGGAAAAGTTGGGGGCAGGAAGTAATTAGCTGGTGAAAGTGAAGTCGCTCAGTCGTGCCCGACTCTTTGTGACCCCGTGGACTGCAGCCTACCAGGCTCCTCCATCCATGGGATTCCCCAGGCAAGAGTACTGGAGTGGGGTGCCACTGCCTTCTCCAGGGTTAGCTGGTACAGCTCAATATTCACACCTTAAAACAGGTGCTGTTGTTGCTCAGTTATGTTCTTTTTGACTCCATGGACTGTAGCCTGCCAGGCTCCTTTGTCCATGGGATTCTCCAGGCAAGAATACTGGAGTGAGTTGCCATTTCCTCCTCCAAGGGATCTTCCCAACTCAGGGATCGAACCTGTGTCTCCTGAAAGTCCCCTGCATTGCAGGTGGATTCTCTACCACTGAGCCAGCCAGGAAGCCATAAACAGGTGCTAAAGGGCTGTTAACAGTCACAAGTTTGACAGGGCTTTAAATGACACCTGCCCTCAAGAAATGTCTTGGGGTAAATCATCAGAAAAGAATACTGAACAGGACCAAGTTTCAAGAAGCCAGTTTCAAGAGGTACACTGCACTCACAAGGTATAAAATAATCAAAGCACATGGAAAGGTACTCCACATCAATAATTATTAAATCAATGTCAATCAAAACTATAATAAGGTATCACCTCACACTGGTCACAATAGCCATCATTGAAAAGATCTACAAAGAATAAAGATAAAATAAATAAGTAAAATAAAAGATCTGCAAAGAATGTATGGAAAATGAAATCCTCCTACAATCTTGGTGAAAATGTAAATGGTGAAGCCACTATGGAAAACAGCATGGAAGTTCCAAGGAACTCAAGACATAGAGGTATCATATGATCCTGCAATCCCATTCATGGGCTTAGGTCCAGAGAAAGTCACCATTCAAAATGACATGTGCACCTTGATTTTCAGGGCAGCACTATTTATAATAAGCAAGCCCTAGAATCCACCAAAATGTCCACTGGCAGGAAAAATGAGGACTATGAGGGCATCTATACACTAGAATGCTGCTGCTGCTTCTGCTAAGTCGCTTCAGTCGTGTCCAACTCTATGCGACCCCATAGACGGCAGCCCACCAGGCTCCGCTGTCCCTGGGATTCTCCAGGCAAGGACACTGGAGTGGGTTGTCATTTCCTTCTCCAATGCATGAAAGTGAAAAGTGAAAGTGAGGTCGCTCAGTCGTGTCCAACTCTTCACGACCCCATGGACTGTAGCCTACCAGGCTTTACCGTCCATGGGATTTTCCAGGCAAGAGTACCGGAGTGGGGTGCCATTGCCTTCTCTGCACTAGAATACTGCTTATCCATAAAACGGAATGAAACAAGGATACTGTCAGCAGCACGATGGACTAAGAGATTATCATATTAAGTGAGGTAAGTCAGAAAGGAAAAGACAAATATCATGAGTTATCACATACAGCTGGAATCTATAAATTCATACCAATGACCTAATGTACAAAACAGACGGCCTAAGGAAATCAGATTATGATTATCCAAAGAAAGCTAGAAAGAGGGGATAAATTAAGAATTTAGGATTTAAACACACACACTAATATTGATCAAATTGATAATTAAATAGGACCTAGTGAACAGAACGGGGAACTCTACTGAACAAACTGTAATAACCTATATGCAGAAAAAAATAGAAAAAGAATAGATACACCTTTATGTAAAATCAAGTTCCTATACAACTAAAACTAACAAAACAATGGAAATCAACTCGACTCCAATAAAAAATAAAAATTAAATTACCTGAGATCCATCTAGGGGACACCCGACAGTGGTGACCCTGTGGATTAGATATGTGATTGCAATGACATTAATATGATGCCACCAAAGGTTTTCACTCAGCAGAACACGCAGCAGCAACCTGCTCAGAGGCACCTGGGCTCGTGTGAATGTGACAAGATGAACAGAAGAAAAAGGACCACAGGTTAATTAGGGCAACACCCTCAGTTCCCAGATGCTGGGGATCTCCGAGGGGACCAGGCACACTGCAGGTAAAGAGCAGATATAGGGTCTCTGGGTACAGGATCCTGAGCCATGAGGATGTGATGAGACCCACACAATCCCCAAACCCTGCACCCCGGGTCACATAACCCTTGGTTAGGACACCAGTATCTGCTGGTTGGGCCTCTAAAGTGGGAAACGAGCGGGTTCCTGTAATCTCCTGTGCAGGGGTTAATAGTCAACTGCCTGTTGCTCTGGCTAAGCCATGAGAAAATCACATGGAATCACATGAAAATCACAAGGAAAAGAATAAAAGAAAAATATAGAAATACAACATAACCCAAATAAAAGTACACTGGGTTGATCACTTGGGGTTGTCATGCCCTGCGAGGCTAAGGAAAAACATAGTGTGGACTTTGGAATGCCAGGTCAGAGCAAATTCAGAACACTGCTGTGCAAACCAAGATGTTTTCCCAAGGCTTATGGGGGTCTATGACCTCCAGCTAGGTGCTAGCCCTTGTACAAGAAAATAACAAAGATATTTTAAAGTAATCAATAAAATGGGAGATGTGACTGGGGACACAGGAGGTTGACTTCATCGTAGCATGACAGATACTTTCTGCTTGCCAAGACACTAAATAAAAGTGATGTGGCGCTGAGGAGCAGAGATCTTGACCCAAGAGGTCTTGAGTCCCCCAGTCCCATCTTTAAAACTTTAATTCTGTCTCTACCTTCTTTTTCCCAAACTGCGTGTCAACCACTTTTGATCCCTACCTGCTGCGCTGGCCGCAGCACTCCTGGGATGATAGAAAGAAGCGTGGGGTCGGGCTCCTCTCCCCACACTTGTCCCAGAGAAGTCCTCCTCTGGTCCCTTTGGTTCTGTGTGATATTAACTGTTTTTCACAGCTGTCATGGTAATGTAGAGCACACTACCTTGGTTCTGGCAGGCTCGGTTTTTTCTTGTCCCACTGAGGTGTAGAGAAAACACGCCATGCGCAGGGCTGGGAGATGAGGGCCAGGTCTGTTCTCTGCTGAGTAGGGACGATCTACCAGAAGGAGATCACAGCAGAGACCTCACCTGCTGCCCGTTGGCCTTTTATGCCCTGTAATCAATTGCCCAGATAAACCTGCTCCCTTCCCACCATGCTTGTCCTGGTAAATTGGAATAACTACCAGGTAGGCCACCTGAGGAGTCTCCAGGAGCCCCAGGGAGGGTGAATCTTGAAGGGATAAAGGAGGCAAACAGGCACATGTCTGTATAAAGTGAATGTCATAAAGCATTAATTCCTAAACACAAATGAAACTCACATGTATTCATCCCTTTTTCTTAGCTTTGTGTGTGTGGGGTCTCCCCATACACATGGTCCTGACCCATGGAGATGGGGTGAGACTCACACAGTCCCCAGACCCCCGACCTGGGGTCACACGTCCTCTTGGTCAGGACACCGAGGCTGTAGTTGGCAGGCTCACAATGTGTAAACAAGTCAGGTCCCTGGGACCTCCAGGGACCCTAGAAAGAAGTGTAGGAATCATCTCCTCTCCCTACAATTGTCCCTGAGAAGTCAGGCCCCTCTTGTTTTCACTGCGGTTCTGTGTGATTTTTTGCTGGTTTGAAAGCTCATGCTAGAGGTGAACACACTACCTTGGTTCTGGCAGGCTCTGTCTGTCTCGTCCTGCTGAGATGTTGAGAAAATAGGAGAACTGGGCTGAAAGATGCGGGGCAGCTCAGTTTTCGGAGGAGAGAGTCGACTGGAAGGAGATCACAGCAGCAGCCTCACCTGCTGCCTGTTGACTTTTTGCCCGATCCCTGCACCCTGGAACCAATTCACCAGGTGAACCTACCTCCCTACTCAACCTGAATGTGCTGGAACATTGGAATAATTACCAGGTAGCCCACCTGAGGGGCCTCCAGGAGCCCCAGGGAAGGTGAACCTGGCAGGGAAGAGTCTATGAGCCCGACCGCTGCACTGACCCCTGGGAGGGTCATGGAAGCCCACTCAGCAGAGAGCACGGTACCCAGAGAAGCCCACCTCAGCTTGAGACCCCAGACATCTGAGCACGGACATTCAGACAAAGGCACGGAGTTTCCCAGACAGAGGCCAGGCCAGGCCTCCACCCAGGGGTCCATGCCCTTGTGCCGAGAGAGCACTGTCAAGTGTAAACGTTCTCATTTTACAAAGTACGCAGTCTCATCTAAGCATCATCAGTGTAGACGGGACTTCAGAAGCGAAAGTGTTAGTTGCTCGGTCATGTCCGACTGTTTGTGACCCCATGGACTGTAGCTCTCTCCAGCCTCTCCGTCCATGGGATTTCCCAGTTAAGTATAAGAGTGGGTAGCCATTCCCTTCTCCAAGGGATCTTCCTGACCCAGGGATCAAACCCAGGTCTCCTGAATTGCAGGCAGATTCTTTACTGTCTGAGCCACCAGAGAAGCCCATAGACAGGATTTAGAGAGGTCTGAATCTACCATGTATAATAGACAGAAGTTGGTCAGGTTTAAACTAGCTCAAAGCTGCTCTGCCAGGAGGCACAGGTCACACACACGCAGGGTCTCTCGTTGGACATGGGGCTCACTTGCATGTGGAAACTAGGATGTAGTTTTAAAAAATAAATAATCACTGGGCTCCCCACTTCACCCACATCAGGAAACTGAAAGAACCTTTGTCATTAAACACTTCAACAGGCAAAACAAAACTGTTACCAATATCTGGCCATGTGATGGTCAGGATCCAGGGGACAGCCAGGGATTTCTTAGAGTTCAGCCTAGTGTCCTATAAAGACAAACAGGAAATGGCCTGATTCTATCATCCCAGGCTTCCAGCAGGAGGCAGTCACATTGGAAGCCTTCCAGAAAAGGATATTCTTTATCAAGATAAAAATATATTGTTGAAATTGCAAACACACTAGTTACTCTTTGCCAACCTAAAATATTCTTAAAAGCTTGGCCACCTGATCTTTGCAGTTCCCATTGATTCCTTTGTGTTCAGATTTTTTGGGTAGAAATAAGTCATCATGTCAAATTAGTTTCTTCTAATTCTGTTATTTGCTATTTTATGAATGAAAGGTCACACTTGAAAAAATATGTAAGAAAATTCCTACAAAAATTAGTGAGTCAAAGAGCCCATAAGCTGCATGCCCTTTGCCTTCTAACAGTTTCAAATTTCTCCCTCAAGAAACCTGATAAAATAAGCCCTCTGATTTTTCACTTCTCTATTCAAACTGTGCTAAAATGAAATTGACATTCACATCAACAGGTAAGAGTTCCTAAGTTTTGAGATGTCACACCAGAGTAACAGGTGCTGGTGAAAACAGAAGGTTCCTATGCTGCTAGTAGGCAAAGCACATGCTTAAAATAAACTTAGTTTCAAATTGGATTTAATTATGACACTACCTGGTTACATGAAGTATGAACCAAGAGTCTAAATATAGTAGGCAATATGTAAAGACAAATTTGATACCCCATTAAGAGTCCCTTGGACTGCAAGGAGATCCAACCAGTCCATTCTGAAGGAGATCAGCCCTGGGATTTCTTTGGAAGGAATGATGCTGAAGCTGAAACTCCAGTACTTTGGCCACCTCATGCGAACAGTTAACTCATTGGAAAAGACTCTGATGTTGGGAGGGATTGGGGTCAGGAGAAGGGGACGACCGAGGATGAGATGGCTGGATGGCATCACTGACTCGATGGGCGTGAGTCTGAGTGAACTCCGGGAGTTGGTGATGGACAGGGAGGCCTGGCGTGCTGCGATTCATGGGGTTGCAGAGAGTTGGACACGACTGAGCAACTGAACTGAACTGAATTGAACTGTTGTCGTTCAAGCTCTCAGTTGAGTCCGACTCTTTGCGACCACATGGACTACAGCACATCAGGCTTCCCTGTCCTTCACCATCTCCTGGAGCTTGCTCAAACTCATGTCCATTGAGTCAGTGATGCCATCCAACACTCTCATCCTCTGTCGTCTCCTTCTCCCCCTGCCTTCAATCTTTTCCAGCATCAGGGTCTTTTCTAATGAGTCATCCTAAAGTATTGGAGCTTTAGCTTCAGCATCAGTCCTTCCAATGAATATTCAGGATTTGTTTCCTTTAGGATTGACTGATTTGATCTCATTGCAGTTCAAGGGACTCTCAAGAGTCTTCTTCAGCACCACAGTTGAAAAGCATCAATCCTTTGGCGCTCAGCCTTCTTTATGGTCCAACTCTCACATTCATACGTGACTGCTGGAAAAACCGTAGCTTTGACTAGATGGACCTCTGTTGGCAAAGTAATGTCTCTGCTTTTTAATGTGCTGTCCAGGTTTGTCATAGCCTTTCTTCTAAGGAACAAGCATCTTTTAATTTCATGGCTGCAGTCACCATCTGCAGTGATTTTGGAGACCAAGAAAATGTGAGAGTAAAAGCTACTGGTTTTTCCAGTGGTCATGTATGGATGTGAGAGTTGGACCATAAAGAAAACTGAGCACCGAAGAATTGATGCTTTTGAACTGAGGTGTTGGAGAAGACTCTTGAGAGTCCCTTGGGCTGCAAGGAGATCAAACAAGTCGTTCCTAAAGGAAATCAACCCTGAATATTCATTGGAAGGACTGATGATGAAGCTGAAGCTCCAATACTTTGGCCACCTGATGCAAAGAGCCAATTCATTGGAAAAGACCCTGATGCTGGGAAAGATTGAGGGCAAAAGGAAAATAAGGCAGAGTAAGAGATGGTTAGATGGCATCACCAAGTCAATGGAAAAAAATGTGAGCAAACTCCAGGAGATAGCAAAGGTCAGGGAATCCTGGTGCACTGCAGTCCATGATAGAACTTACCAATAACAACAATGTGAGAGTCAATGTTTCTTGTCAGATCTGAAGCCGTTTTGCACAAGCTGGTTTAGAATACTACGCAACATAGATCATCTCTAAGTCTGGTTCAGTGTGTCACTAGTGCATGAATCAAAAGGTGATGTATTCATTCCAGGAAGGAATATGACATTACCTTGAACAGTCTATAAAACTTATACATAATCCACTCAATATTTCAAATAATAAAACATTTATCTGAAATTTAGAGCCTCTTGGAAAGTTGTGTTCTATCTATAAAAACATTTCCTCTGCCCTTTCTGTGAACTAAGGCTTCCCTAGTGGTTCAGATGGTAAACAATCTGTGTGCAATGCAAGAGACCCAAGTTCGATCCTTGGGTTGGGAAGGTCCCCTGGAGAAGGGAATGTCAACCCACTCCAGTATTCTTGTCTGGAGAACTCCATGGACAGAGGAACCTGGTGGGCTACAGTCCATGGGGTCACAAAGAGTTGGACATGACTGAGAGACTTTCACTTTCTGTTAATAATTTTTCACAGGAATAATATTTTAACTCCTAAGTTGCTGATGTTATTACCAAGATAACCTTGTCCTCGTGGGTGAGGGAGGTGGAGTTGATTCGTTGTGATTGCGCTCTGGTCAAATGACTCTCCCAATTTCTAATCATGTTCCTACATTCAAAATATTTATTTTTATATCCATCAAAATCTACTTCTCATATCTTCATGTACACCAAACAAGAGATACCTGCTGAATTCAGATTATACTAAACAGTCTTTCCATAGCATTTCCCATATCAATTGAATCAGAACATGGTGAAGCAGGGAGAAGAGTTGAAATTTTACATGATTTATAAGGCTCCTAATGGAGGAGCCTGGTGGGCTGCAGTCCATGGGGTCGCGAAGAGTTGGACACGACTGAGTGACTTCACTTTCACTTTTCACTTTCCTGCATTGGAGAAGGAAATGGCAACCCACTCCAGTGTTCTTGCCTGGAGAATCCCAGGGACGGGGGAGCCTGGTGGGCTGCCCGTCTATGGGGTCGCACAGAGTCGGACACGACTGAAGCGACTTAGCAGCAGCAGCAGCAGACACGCATATACGTTTCCAATAGATGATCGAACTATTGAATAGTAGTTGACCTATTGAATAGTAGATGGAAGTTTACTGAACACACTGTAATCACCCGTATGGGAACAAGAATTTGAAAGGGAATAGATAAATGTTCATATATCAATGAATCAAGTTCCTGTACACCTGAAACACACATAAAATCAGAAATCACCTCTATTCCAATATAAACACACGGAAATGACCGGTGGAAAAATTTGTGGGGCTGAATAATGCTGCCGCCTTGTGGCCATTTCCTGTAACAACAGCTTGAAAAGCTGTTCTGTTCAGTTCAGTTGCTCAGCCAGGCCTCCCTGTCCATCACCAACTCCCGGAGTTCACTCAAACTCACGTCCGTCGAGTCAGTGATGCCATCCAGCCATCTCATCCTCTGTCGTCCCCTTTTCCTCCTGCCCCCAATCCCTCCCAGCATCAGAGTCTTTTCCAGTGAGTCAGCTGTTGTAATGGGCATTGTGCCTAGTCGAAAACAGCTGATCTGAACAAATATCTTAGGGGCAGTCATCAGAAAAGAATTTAAAACAGGGACGAGTTACAAGGAGCTGAATCGAGAGGTAACATAAATTCACCCTTGAAAATAAAGCACATGAAAAGAGGTCAATTTTGCTAAATATCAGAAATGCAAATCGAAACCAGAGGAAGGAATCGCTTCTCAGCCCTCAGAATGGCCATTGTCAGAAACCTGACAAACACTAACTGCTGGAGAGGTGTGGAGAAAAGGGAATATTCCTCCCCTGATGCTGGAGATAAACACTGGTAAGAGACACTATGAAAGATCATGTGAGGGTTATTAAAAGAAAGAAAATGAGAAGGGGGTTAGAACAGTCTCTAGCACCATACATGAAATTAACTCCAAATCGCAAATATCTAAAGGTTAGGAGAGAGTCTATGAAAGTCTTAAGGAAAACATAGGCAGGACACATGATGATATAAAGTACAAGGCCTTTTGGTGTTTGGATATTGTTGCAAGGTCTTTCGGAATCCATTTCCTAGAGCAATGAGAAATCAACCAACACCAGGAAAAGGAGACCTACTTCAGTCTCAAACCAGGTGCCCAGAAAAGGAAAACTTAAGGAATGAAGAAGAATGGAAAGAAATATTTGCAAACCAGGATATCCACAAGCAATTCATTTCCCAAATCAACAAACAGCTCACAATTTTGTAGTATTTAAATAATGCTTATAGTGTAAAAATATTGAATCACTATGTTGTATCACAACACAAATATGTTAATCAACTGGAGGTATAGTTACAAACACAAAAGAAAACAAGAAGAAAAAAGGAACAAAATGAAAATGGGAAATTTTATACAATGGAAAAACCAACTGAGGAATTGCTTTGGATGAGATTATTAGCAATTACATAAACTAGATTTGCCATTTTAATCTTCGCTTCAAAAGGAACTAATTAGTCAAAAGAGGCCAATGAATCTACCAGCAAGATAAATATGGACAAGAAAGCCACATTCTGATAATGAGAACTATCATAAGATACTTAAAAATTTTGATGATATTTTCAAAAGCAATTCAAAAGATAGTAACTCTGAAGATGTATTTCCCGTATTTTTATCTGCACCCCAAGTTTCTGGGTTGAAATAGGGCAGAGTTCATACTTCAGGCCAGAAACTCTGTGCCCTAAGTATTTGGGATGAAATAGGACAAAATTCATATCTCAGGCCAAAAACTTTGTGCCCCAAATTTCTGGGCTGAAATATGGAAAAAAACCGTTTGACATTATACTATTCCAGAAAATTATACTCTTGTCAGAAAAATGTATTTCCATACTCCCATCTAAGCACAAGCTGAAATCAAGATTGCTGGGAGAAATACCAATAACCTCAGATATGCAGATGACACCACCCTTATGGCAGAAAGTGAAGAGGAACTAAGGAGCCTCTTGATGAAAGTGAAAGAGGAGAGTGGACAAAGCTGGCTTAGAACCCAATATTCAGAAAACTAAGATCATGGCATCCCATCCCATCACTTCATGGCAAACAGATGGGGAAACAATGGAAACAGTGAGAGACTTTATTTTCTTGGCCTTCAAAATCATTGCAGATGGTGACTGCAGCCATGAAACTAAAAGACACTCACTCCTTGGAAGAAAAGTTATGACTAACCCAGACAGCATGTTAAAAAGCAGAGACATTACTTTACCAACAAAGTTGCAGATTGCAAAATTAATACAAAGAAATATCTTGCATTCAAATTGGAAGATCAGAAACAGAAATTAAGAAAAAAATTCTATTTACCATCACATCCAAAAGAGTAAAATACCTGAAAATAAATCTACCTAAGAAGGTAAAAGATCTGTACTCAGAAAACTGTAAGACACAGATGAAATAAATAAAAGGTGAAACAAACAGATACATATAATGTGTTCTTGGATTGGAGGAATAAATATTGTGAAAATGAATATGCTACCTGAAGCAATCTATGGATTCAATGCAATTCCTCTCAAATTACCAGTGGTATTTTTCACAGAATTAGAACAAAAAAACTTTACAAATTGTATGGAAACACAGAAGACCGTGAATCGCTAAAGTTATCTTGAGAAAGAAAAAATGAGGAGGAATCAATCTTCCTGACTTCAGACTATACTACAAAGCTACATTAATCAAAATACTGTGGTACTAGCACAAAAGCAGAAATATAAATCAATGAAACAGGATAGAAAATTCAGAAATAAATCCAAGCCCCAATGATCACCTGCTGCTGCTGCTGCTAAGTCACTTCAGTCATGTCCGACTCTGTGCAACCCCATAGACGGCAGCCCACCAGGCTCCCCCGTCCCTGGGATTCTCCAGGCAAGAACACTGGAGTGGGTTGCATCACCTAACCTATGACAAAGGAGACAAGAATATAAAATAGAGAAAAGACAATCTTTTCAATAAGAGATTCTGGGAAAACTGTACAGCTATGTGGAAAATAATGAAATCAGAGCACTCTTAATACCATACACAAAAATATGTGCAAAATGGATTAAAGACATAAATATGTCGGGTTACTGTAAAATTTTAGAGGAAAACACAGAATATTCTCTGACATGACTCACAAAAACATCTTTATTGATCCACTTGCTAGAGTAATGAAAATAAAAGCAAACATAAGCAAATGGGACCTAATTAAACAAATACTTTTTCACAGCAAAGGAAAACACAAACAAAATGAAAAACAGAACGGGAGAAACCATTTGCAAATGAAGCAACTGACAAGGGCATAAACTTCAAAATATACAAAGTGCTCATGAAGCTCAATTAAAAATAAAAAAAAGAAAACCTGATCAAAAAAACAGCAGAAGAAAGCATACTGATGGAAATAGCACATGAAAAGATGCCAAATATAACTAATTATTAGAGAAATGCAAATAAAAAACTACAATGAGGTATTACATCACACTGGTCAGAATGGCCATCATCAAAATGTCTACAGACAATAAATGCTGGAGAGGGTGTCGAACCCTCCTACATTGTTTGTGGAAATTTAAATTGGTAAAACCAGTATGGAGAGCACTATGGATGTTCCTTTAAAAAGCTACAAAGAGCTACCATGTGGTTCAGCTATTCCACTCCTGGGCATATATTCAGAGAAAAGCATAATTCAAAAAGATACATGCACTTCAATACTTATTGCAGGACTACTTATAATTGTCAGGACATTGAAGCAACCTAACTGTCCATCGACAGAGGAATGGATAACGAAGTTGTCGTACATATATACAATGGAATATTACTCAGCCATGAAATAATGCCATTTATAGCAACATGGATGGACTTAGAGACTGTCATACTGAATGAAATAAGTCAGATGGAAAAAGGTAAATATCATACTTGCTTATATGTGGAATCTAAATAATGGGTACAAATGAACTTATCTACAAAACAAAGAGTTACAGATGTAGAAACACAATTATGATTTCAAGGGAATAAAGGGAGATGGGATAAATCAGGAGACTGTGATGACTTATACACAGTTGTTGTTTACTCGCTAGGTTGTGTCCAACTCTTTGCAACCCCATGGACTGTAGCCAACCAGGTTCCTCTGTCCATGAGATTTTCCAGGCAAGAATACTGAAGTGAGTCACCATCTCCTTCTCCCGGGATCTTGCTGACCCAGGGATTGAACCCACATGTCCTGCATATCCTGCAGTGTACACAGCAGTGTATGTAAAATAGATAGCTAATAAGGATCTTTGGCTGCAAATAATATAATCAATCTGATTTTGGTGTTGACCATCTGGTGATGTCCATGTGTAGAATCTTCTCGTGTTGTTGGAGGATGGTGTCTGTTATGACCAATGCATTATCTTGGCAAAACTCTATTAGTCTTTTCCCTGCTTCATTCCGTATTCCATGGCCAAATTTGCCTGTTACTCCAGGTGTTTCTTGACTTCCTACTTTTGCATTCTAGTCCCCTAAAATGAAAAGGATATCTTTTTTGGGAGTTAGTTCTAAAAGGTCTTGTAGGTCTTCATAGAACCAGTGTTACTGGTTGGGGCATAGACTTGGATTACTGTCATAGCAAACACCCTCTTCCAACAACACAAGAGAAGACTCTACACACGGACATCACCAGATGGTCAACACCAAGATCAGATTGATTATATTCTCTGCAGCAAACATGGAGAAGCTCTATACAGTCAACAAAAACAAGACCAGGAGCTAACTGTGGTTCAGATCATGAATTGCTTATTACCAAGTTCAGTTCAGTCGCTCAGTCATGTCCGACTGAGCGACCCCATGAATAGCAGCACACCAGGCCTCCCTGTTCATCACCAACTCCCAGAGTTCACCCAGACTCGCGTCCATCGAGTCAGTGATGCCATCCAGCCATCTCATCCTCTGTCATCCCCTTCTCCTCCTGCCCCCAATCCCTCCCACCATCAGAGTCTTTTCCAATGAGTCAACTCTTCGTATGAGGTGGCCAAAGTACTGGAGTTTCAGCTTTAGCATCATTCCTTCCAAAGAAATCCCAGGGCTGATCTCCTTCAGAATGGACTGGTTGGATCTCCTTGCAGTCCAAGGGACTCTCAAGAGTCTTCTCCAACACCACAGTTCAAAAGCATCAATTCTTCGGCACTCAGCCTTCTTCACAGTCCAACTCTCACATCCATACATGACCACTGGGAAAACCATAGCCTTGACTAGACGGACCTCAGTCGGCAAAGTAATGTCTCTGCTTTTCAACATGCTCTCTGGGTTGGTCATAACTTTTCTTCCAAGAAGTAAGCGTCTTTTAAATTCATGGCTGCAGTCACCATCTGCAGTGATTTTGGAGCCCCCCAAAATGAAGTCTGACACTGTTTCCACTGTTTCCCCGTCTACTTCCCATGAAGTGATGGGACCGGATGCCATGATCTTCGTTTTCTGAATGTTGAGCTTTAAGCCAACTTTTTCACTCTCCTCTTTCACTTTCATCAAGAGGCTTTTTAGTTCCTCTTCACTTTCTGCCATAAGGGTGGTGTCATCTGCATATCTGAGGTTATTGATATTTCTCCCGGCAATCTTGGTTCCAGCTTGTGCTTCTTCCAGTCCAGCATTTCTCATGATGTACTCTGCATAGAAGTTAAATAAGCAGGGTGACAATACACAGCCTTGACGTACTCCTTTTCCTATTTGGAACCAGTCTGTTGTTCCATGTCCAGTTCTAA
>SJYQ01094245.1:2336-33179 GCA_006410935.1 Redunca redunca | reverse complement strand
GACTAGAAATCTCTTCAAGAAAATTAGAGATACCAAGGGAGCATTTCATGCAAAGATGGGCACAATAAAGGACAGAAACTGTATCGACCAAACAGAAGCAGAAGATATTAAGAAGAGGTGGCAAGAATGCACAGAAGAACTGTACAAAAAAGATCTTAATGGTCCAGAAAACCACAATGGTGTGATCACTCACCTAGAGCCAAACATCTTGGAGTGCAAAGTCAAGTGGGCCTGAGGAAGCTTCACTATGAATAAAGGTGGTGGAGGTGATGAAATTCCAGCTGAGCTATTTCAAATCCTAAAAGATGATGCTACGAAAGTGATGCACTCGATATGCCAGCAAATTTGGAAAACTCAGCAGTGGCCACAGGACTGGAAAAGTTCAGTTTTCATTCCACTCACAAACAAAGTCAATGCTGAAGAATGTTCACACTACTGCACAATTACCCTCATCTCACACACTAACAAAGTAATGCTCAAACTCCTCCAAGCTAGGCTCCCACAGTACACAAGCTGAGAACCTCCAGATGTTCAATCTGGATTTAGAAAAGGCAGAGGAAGCAGAGATCAAATTGCCAACAACCGTTGGATCACCAAAAAAGCAAGAAAATTCCAGAAAAACATCTGCTTCTGCTTCATTGACTAGGCTAAAGCCTTTGACTGTGTAGATCACAATAAACTGTGGAAAATTCTTCAAGAGATGGGTATATCAGACCACTTTACCTGCCTCCTGAGAATTCTGTATGCATGTCAAGAAGCAAGAGTTAGAACAGAACATGGAACAACGGACAGGTTCCAAACTGGGGAAGGAGTATGTCAGGGCTGTATATTGTCACCCTGCTTGTTTAACCTATGTGCAGAGTACATCATGAGAAACGCTGGACTGGATGAAGCACAAGCTGGAATCAAGATTGCCGGGAGAAATATCAATCATCTCAGATATGCAGATGACACCACCCTTATGGCAGAAAGTGAAGAGGAACTAAAGAGCCTCTGGATGAAAGTGCAAAAGGAGAGTTAAAAAGCTGGCTTAAAACTCTACATTCAAAAAATGAAGATCATGGCATGTGGCCCCATTAATTTATGGCAAATAGATGGGGAAACAATGGAAATAGTGACAGACTTTATTTTCTTGGGCTCTGAAATCACTGCAGATGGTGACTGCAGCCACGAAATTAAAAGACACATGCTTCTTGAAGAAAAGCTATGGAAACCTAGACAGCATATTAAAAAGTAGAGACATTACTTTGCCAACAAAGGTCTGTAAAATCAAAGCTATGGTTTCTCCAGTAGTCATGTGTGGATGTGCGAGTTGGACCATAAGAAAATTGAGAGCTGAAAAGTCAATGCTTTTGAACTGTGGTGTTGGATAAGACTCTTGAGAGTCCCTTGGACTGCAAGGAGATCAAACCAGTCCATCCTAAAGGAAATCAGTCCTGAATATTCCTTGGAAGGACTGATGCTGAAGGTGAAGCTCCAATACTTTGGCCACCTGATGGGAAAAGCTGACTCATTAGAAAAAACCCTGATGCTGGGAAAGATTGTAGGCAGGAGGAGAAGGGGACGACAGAGGATGAGACGTTTGGATAGCATCACAGACTCAATGGACATGAGTTTGAGCAAGCTCCAGGAGATGATGAAGGACAGGGATGCCTGGTGTGCTGCAGTCCATGGGGTCACAAGAGTTGGACAGGACTTAGTGACTGAACAACAACAATATATAGAGGCTTCCCAGGTGGCACTAGTGGTAAAGAACCCCCATGCTGGAGATGCAGGAGACATAAGAGGCAGGGGGTTCGATCCCTGGGTGGGGAAGATCCTCTGGAGGAGGGCATGGCAACCCATTCCAGTACTCTTGCCTGGAAAATCCCACGGGCAGAGGAGCCTGGTAGGCTGCAGTCCATGGGGTCTCGAAGAGTTGGACATGACTGAGCGACTTCACTTTCACTTTTCACTTTCATGCATTGGAGAAGGAAATGGCAACCCACTCCAGTGTTCTTGCCTGGAGAATCCCAGGGACGGGGGAGCCTGGTGGGCTGCTGTCAATGGGGTCTCATAGAGTCGGACACGACTGAAGCGACTTAGCAGCAGCAGCAGCAGTCCATAGAGTCGCAGAGTTGGACATGACTGAAGAAACTAAGCAGCAAATGTATATGTATATGTATATAATGGAATATTATTCGTCCACGAGAAAGAAGGACATCCAGTCATTTCTGAAACATGGATGGATAACAAAGGTTTTTTGCTCAGGGTTATAATTCAGACAGAGAAAGACAAATGTAGCCCGATATTAATATAGGTGTGTGTGCTGTGCTCGGTCGTGTCCGACACTTTGCAACCCCATGGACTGCACCCCACCAAGATCCTATGTCCATGGAATTCTCCAAGCAAGAATACTAGAGTGGGTTGCCATTTCTTTCTCCAGATTCAATATAGGTACTTATATGTTAATACCAAAAAATCTGAACTCAAAGGCACAAAGTAGAATAGTGGTTACAAGGAGCTGGGGGTTGGGGCATTTGGCGAGATTTTGGCCAAAGGCTACAAGCACGCAACTTGAGGATGAATAAGTTCTGGACACCTAATGCTCAGCATAGTAATCACAGTTGACAATACTATGGTATAAACTTCTAAGTTGCTAAGAGACTAGATCTTAAATATTAAATATTCTCACTGCAAAATAAAAAAAATTATGTGGCATGATAGAAGTGTTAACTAACTCTATGGTGGTAATCCTATTGCAATATATAAATGCATCAAAGCAACATGCTGTGCCTCTTAAACTTGTACAATATTACATGTTGATCATATTTTGATTAAAAATTGGGTGGTAGAAATTGAGTATTTCAAACCTGAAAAAGCAAGGAAATGAATTGTGGTGAACTGACTTCCCCCAAATTTATAGGAAATATATTTTTATGGGAAGAAAAAGGCACTCTGATTATTGAAAACATTTTGCTTTTTATCCAGACACAGTCCCCAAATCTAGCTGTTCCCCACAAAGTTAATGTTACCTGCATAGGGAAGCATCAGTGGAAGCCAGCTCTACAACAATCCTGGTAGTCTCAGGTCACGTACACATTCCACGAGTTCCCTTCTTATCAAGAAACCTATAATCTGTCCAAACTATGTCAATACTTCAGCCAAGCTGAGTCTGCGAATACAAATATTTTGGAATAGGGACAAAGAGAGCTGCTCTCACAGGAGAGGCAAGAATCTAGCACCAAAAGGCATGGCCAAGGGGCACACACCCTTACAGCAGGAAAGGACTTGGCGAATCACTCCTTAGATTCTCCTGAAATCCACAGGTTCTCCGAAGAGCATGTGTATTTGAGAAATCTCCTCAAAGAAGCAGGCTGGCTCATTCTGAAAAAATTGTACTTGTTATATGTTTATTTCTCATGATTGGCCTTAATCGTCCTTCCGGAGAATTTCTCTGCTTAATGCTGGAGATACATAGGGATTAGTTCATTACAACATATGCTTTCACACATGAAGGATCTTTATTATGTCTAACTCCTCGGATCAATATATTCTGTTTCTATATATTAGATGGTTTTCAGGTTCCATGATACTTTGTCACATTCTCTTTGTCAATATAATTCTTGAAAGAAGCTTCTCTGTTTTCATCAAAATGACTCGCTTAAGGATGTTTGTATGGGATTCTTGAATGAGATACCATGACAGAACTACATCTCAATTTTATTTTCCTTTTAAAAAGGAATTTATGGTCCTTCCCTATTTTTATTAGAGTTAAAAGAACTAAAAATGTTTTAATTGTATGTGTGAGTAAATGTTGCAAAGTTTTTCAACAATATGAAGTGGAGAAAAAATAGTTATCCAGAATTTATTATTTAAAAAATCTTACTAAAACACTAATTTCAAGTTCCATTGGGACTATACGACTATATATGTTTTGATGGGAAATTTTAATATTATAGATGTATTTTAGAATTTAAAATTGTTGTTTAAGAATTAACAATAATTCTAGCTAGATTAATATCTAAAGAGAAAGCAGTGAACCATTGCAACCCTTTATTTGGGTGCTAGATTTCAATTGTTCTCACTATTTTGACCACCTCATTACAGGATTTATTCATGTGAAGTTTCATTGTCTAAAACCCCAGTCCTCCTCATGGGAACCATCACCAAACCAGGAGTACTTTGTACTGTGCAAGTAACTTTCTGTCAATTTCTTTTCATTTTTCTGAAGCTCGTAATTGTTGTCTGTCAATACTGGGAAGTTTTTGTTTGTTTTATTTTGTTTTGTTTTTTTTTTTTTTACATTGACTCTGTCTTGTGTAGCTGTGACAACAGCAAATTTGTTGTCATTTGAGCTTATAGTAAAACTACTAACTGATGTGTTCTAGGTTATTACAAGATATTGAATGCAGTTCCCTGTGCTATACAATAGGTCCTTGTTGCTTATCTATTATATATAGTAGTGTGCATATGTTAATTCCAAGCTTCTATTTTTTCTTCCGCCTACCCACCCATCTCCCAACCCAGCCATCCCCTTTTGTAACCGTAAGTTTATTTTCTATGTCTGGGAGTTTATTTCTGTTTTGTAAATACTTGAACTCATGATTTTAAGATCTCCAGAGTCTGGTGAAAAAAGAGTTTAATATTTTGCATAAGAAAAGCACAGAAAACCCTGCTTCAAACATCTATTGACTATCTCTTTAAGTATTTAAAAGTGACTCATCTCAAGCCTTTATTTCCTTTTCTGTAAAATGAGGATGAATGATGATGACTGATTAGCTGGGTCTAAAGTATACCATGTGGAGCCCAGAGTAGGGTCAGCCCCCAACAACTCCTGCTGCCCTTGTCCCCTCTCCTGCCTGTAATTTCCACTCCAGTAGCACCAACCTCAGCTCCTTCTGCCTTCCCATCTTACACCCCTAGCTAGTTATGCAGATCTTTCTTTTTTCTGATCATTCAGTTCAGTTCAGTCACTCAGTCTCAGTTGTGTCCGACTCTTTGTGACCCCATGGACTGCAGCGTGCCAGGCTTCCCTGTCCTTTACCAACTCCTGGAGCTTACTCAAACTCATGTCCATCACGTCAGTGATGCCATCCAACCATCTCATCCTTTGTCGTCCCCTCCTCCTCCTGCCTTCAATCTTTCCCAGCATCAGGGTCTTTTCCAGTGAGTCAGTTCTTCACATCAGGTGGCCAAAGTATTGGAGTTCCAGCTTCAGCATCAGTCCTTCCAATGAACATTCAGGACTGATTTCCTTTAGGATGGACTAGTTTGATCTCCTTGCAGTCAAGGGTCTCTCAAGAGTCTTCTCCAACACCACAATTCAAAAGCATCAGTTCTTTGGTGCTCAGCTTTCTTTATAGTCATTTGCTGTTCACCAGGAGATGAATCTGTTAATTATGCTATTTGCAACTTGAGGAAATAGTCCAGTGGGAGACTGCCACTGAAATATGTTACAGATTTTAGTTAGCTCCATTGGCCCTAGTCCACAGAGATAGCTAATGAAAGGAAAGGAAAATCAGTATCATTTGTGGTTTTAAAATAAGCTAGTACATTTGGCGTATTTGTCTGTATGCAGTGAAAATGCATTTTAGCCTCTAACTTCAGACTTAGCCTTGCCAAGTGATCATTTTTCCACTTTCTGGGCTTTTTCCTGGGGAGATCTGATGGATGATGCTCTGGACAAAGGAAGACGGATGGGTCATAATCTGCACTTCTCTGCTCACAGCCAAACATTAAGTGTAATTGTGTCCCAACATCCACGGGAAAGTAGCTTTTCAAATAACTGCAAGAAAATCTAATTAGACTGGTAAAATATTAATCATGTCTGGAGAACCACCAAACCCAAGCATATACGCCAGTTGTTCTTAATCATAATTCCTTAATTGAATAGTAATTTTCACAGAGAATTATGATATCATGTGAAGTGGGCCTGGCAAGCTTTTCCATCAGGTTCCAGATGGGAAACTTAATCGAGCTACTTGAATTTGTTCATAAAGCTTTAAACGTGGATGAGAGGAGGATGAGAAACAATACCCAGCACCCTGCCTTTCTCCCTGAGTTCTGAGTCCTCACCACTGGGCTACATGCCCTTTCTGGGAACCAAAGAGGCATAGACCCTGATTCATGTTAAAGACTTAAAAAACTGTTAATGCTTTTTGTCACAGATTTTTAAAACTTAGAGGATGTGGTGGCAGACATTTTAATGAATATTCTTATTTTCCTTCTCTTCTGCCCCATCCAAGTCTTTTGTCTCGTTGTTATTAAAGTTCAGATGGGCCGGCATAAACATGTTACAATGTAAGGAAGATATTAAAAATGTGACGTGGTAAAAATGAGAAGGAAACATTACCACCTTTCCATGCTAATTAGCGTGAGAACATGATCTACATTACATGTTTTGTGGTGCAATCATGTAGATAGGTCAATGTCATGCATGTGGGCTTATTCAAGCAGGTCCTTTGAAGTGGGAAAGACAACTCATCAGAGCAGACTGGGGCATGGTGTGAAAAAACAAGGTTCAGTATAGTACCCCAACAAACTAGATCTCCAGAAAACTAATCGGTTTGGCAATATGTATGAAATGCATCTTGATTCAGCAATATAATTTCTAAGAATTTATTCCTGATAAAGATGTATAAAAATGGCTAGTATAGTTGCTTGATGAAAATCAAATCATAGGGCATGCTAACTGAATTACTCTGCAGTCTCTAATACTGTAGAGATTTGCTCATTTGTTTGAGCCTGGAAAGTGTATTTGAGTCTGAAGCACACTGTAGTGCAGGATGGATGTGAGTATTCCACATCTGAGAAAATTCAGGTAGAGAGACAGAACCCTGGTGAGAAGCATAGATTCCTGGTGATCAGTCATTTCATTGTTTTCCTTTTCTTCTTGTTTACCCATATCTGAAAATTATCCTTTCCTTGACACAGGTTATTTGTATAATCAGAATGTCTTTAAAAAAAAACATAATGTGTAAAATCAGTATAAATTGCCTTTCTTTCTTGGATTAATTTTGCTTGCAACTTTATTATAAGGTTCTAGACAGTACCATTCAATGTTGTTCTGTGCCTGGTTCACTCTGTGGCAATTTTGAGTGCAGTGGGTTTCAAGAGGATGAGGTGAACATCTTACTTACTATAGCATCATCCTTACAAGTGGACTCTCAGCTATTGACCTGCCATGGGGACTTTGATTTGGAACTAAAAGAAGGGGCATCCTGTTTCCTGACCATGAGCTCCCTGAGAATGGGGCCATGTCCGTCCTCTTCCCTGGGCTTCTATACCCCCTGGTCACTAAGCTCTGGGCCAGTGACTACCTCGTAACAGTCCCTCCACAGAAGACTGAGTTGATCCAAATCTCCTTACAGGTGAGGAGACTGAGGCCTATAAAGTTTAAGGATCTTTTTCATGATTGCATAGCCCCTGACCCTTGACTGCAGGTAGTGGGCATCCAGGCTGACAGAGGAGCCTCATGGAAAAGAGAGGGGCTGTGAAAGCATACAAACAACAACAATACAATAAATATTTTTGTGGTTTCTCACTGGGTTTCAGCTCTCCCAGAAGAAAGGACAAAGAAGACTCAACAGAACCTGGAGACTCTGAAATGGTCACACTGCTTAATAAGGAATGGTCAACAGAATGTTCTCTTATCGCTGGCGTAGAGGAATGGCTCCATGACTGTCTGGTCAACACTTTGTGGCTAATGCCAGGGCTGACCAGACATCCTGTAGAATTGGGGCCATGTAGCTAGTCACTTCCATGCATTGGAGAAGGAAATGGCAACCCACTCCAGTGTTCTTGCCTGGAGAACCCCAGGGACGGGGGAGCCTGGTGGGCTGCCGTCTATGGGGTCACACAGGGTCGGACACGACTGAAGTGACTTAGCAGCAGCAGCAGCAGCAGCTAGTATGCTGCAGGGCGAGAGGAAGGTCACCTCTGGTGTCCCTTTGCTGGGCATCTGTTTCAGGTGAGGGTCAGGATGTGAGGCAGCATGGAAAGCGGCCCTGCCTTGACTCTTCTGGGAGATTATGTCCAATTTCACATCATCTTCTTCATTCTGATGCCTACAGAGTTCTTCCATTCTCTGCATGCCTCTTTATATATTGTTTCTTAAGAATATGACTTGTTTGGGTCTCAGAATATTCAAAACCTGATCCTTTATGTGGTTTTCCACTATTGCCTTTGTGTTTGTCATTGGCTGTAATGGCTAATCTCATTGTGGGGTCCTCGTCTTCAGAGATATTCTGATAATCAGTCACCTATCCCTCACAGAAAGAGGTGGATTGTCTGTCTTTCTAGCCTCTTCCAGCAGCCTGTCTTTGAAAGGAAGAAGGCTGATATAAGATGTGGATAAGTAATTACTATGATTATAAATTTCAGCAGCCAAAATTCAAGTCCCAACTTGTGTACTTACACCTGTCCCCAGTGGCATCAACTGGAAAGGTCAGAATAAGAAAATGGAAGCAGCCAGGAGTCTGTAATGTGAGACACATGGAGCTAAGTTCTATGTGGGTGATATCACATCTGAGATCCAAAAGGCACCCATCAGACACTGGACTGGTTCCTGCAGGGCTCTGCAGCAGCAAAGTGAATGTGGCTCATGAGCTGTGCATTTTAAGCAGAGAAGGAAGACAGTTCAGGGAGAAAGAATGGGATTTGCAAGGGCACAGAAAGGACAACAGAATATAGCTCCAGATTACTCTTTGTGGAGGAGATTGGACATTGACAGAAAGCCTACAGATCTCACCAAAGGGGCTGTGGCCTCAGGCCACAAACAGCAACCATGGTGCGTGCACATAAGCACGTCACAGTGTGGATAAGGTAGATGATGTGGACATACACCCAAATAGAAGTCAAGGGTATTTTTTACAAAATTATCCCATCACCTTATAGTCAGGTCCTTCCAAAGCTCCTCTCATTTGAGAAACCTTCACATATTTTGAAGACAAAAGTACTGCCTGGGGAGATGTATTAGTTGAAATGACTTAATAGTGATCGCTTTGCATGCTTACAAAATTCACTTAACAGAGGGGAAAAATGTGGAAGAGGGAGGAGCCAGGAATGCAAAAACACTTAATACAGATTTAGCTGTTATTCCTGGAAGTGCAATCTGATAATCACAGTGTTGGGATCATTAAATAAACATTTGAAAATGACTGTGTTCACTGCCCAGATTATCCAATGTGATGGGCAGCTCCTTTGCATGAGGCCCTGTCAGGGAATGAAAAGGATGGAGGTATTTTGATTTCTTCTTGGAGGATTCAGTGATTGACACCCAAGGACTCCAGGCAGGGCATGATCATGCAGCCCTTCTTGAGCCCAGGGACCCCAGCTCCACTGCTTTTCCTACAGAGTGGAGAACAGTAATGCATGATGGACATGCAGGCTCTGGTCTAGCTAGAGCTTATGCCTCATTCTATTTTAGTTTCTGAGGGAGGCTATGATTTTCCTCTGGGGCTTCTCTGTGGCTCAGTGTTAAGAATCCTCCTGCAATGCGGGAGACCTGGGTTTAATTCCTGAGTTGGGAAAATCCCCTGGAGGAGGGCATGGCAACGCACTCTAGTATTCTTAACTGGAGAATCCCCGAGGACAGAGGAACCTGGCAGGCCACAGTCACAAAAAGTTGGACACGACTGAGTGACTAAGCACAGCATGGTTTCCTTCAGAAATCAGCTATTCTGAAGTCTTGCTGACTTCTGTTTTCATAAAACCCCTTCCTCATCCAATAGGGCAGAGAAATTAGCATCCTCTAGTTTCTACCGGTAATTTGCATTTCTAGGGACCTTGAAGCTTGGGATATCTGTTTAATGAGATACCTGGAAAGGACTCTTTTGAGATCTTTCTGTTGCAAGTTTTACCCAAGGACCTATATTTTCAAAGATCTCACAGTCCAGTTGTAAAAATAAGTACATAAAAAATCAAAATAAATAGAGGTGGTAAATGTTAATTCAAAACAATATTGCAAAAATCATCATAATACGAAATATTGCTAATTGTAGTCACAACTGGTTAAAGGCATGCTGCAGACAATGATTAAGGCTGCTCAGAAGAAAGAGATGTGTTGGGAGAAGAAAGTCACTTTCATCAGGTGAAACTGCTGCCTTGGGGCACCCAAGGATGTGGCCTTCTACTCTGGGCACAGACAGCCCCCATGGTTGTTGGAGCACTTTTAAATGCAATATCTCACTTGCACCCCAGTGTTCATTTACAATAGTCAAGACAGGGAAGCAAGCTAAATGTACATCAACATATCAATGGATAAAGAAGATATGATACACAAACACACATATGTGCACCTGTGCCCACACACCCACACACACTAGAATTCTACTTAGCTATAAAAAGGATGAAATAATGCCATTTGTAGCAAGATAGATGAACATACTAAGGGAAGTAAGTTCGAGAAAGACAAACATTATATGATGTCACGTATAAAAAGAAAGCTTCAAGTTTCAAGTGAAGTCACTCAGTCGCGTCTGACTCTTTGCGACCCCGTGGACTGTAGCCTACCAGGCTTCTCCATCCATGGGATTTTCCAGGCAAGAATACTGGATTGGGTTGCTATTTCCTTCTCCAGGAGATCTTCCCAACCCAGGGATTGAACCTGGGTCTCTTGCATTGTAGGCAGACGCTTTACCGTCTGAGCCACCAGGGAGGTAAACATGCGGAATCTAAAAAATAATGATACAAATGAACTTATTTGCAAAGTAGAAACAGATTCACAGACTTTGAAAACAAATGTATGACTACCAAAATGGAAATGTGGTACCTGGGAGGGATACATTAGGAGTTTGGGATTAACAAATATACACTGCTATATAGACAACAGAGAATTAACAAGGACCTACTGTATAGCACAGGCAACGCTACTCAATATTCTGTAATAACCACATGAGAAAAGATTCTGAAAAAGAATGGGTATATGTATATGTATAAATGAATCACTTTGCTGAACCCCTGAGACTGGCACAACATTGCAAATCAACCATAATATAAAATAAAAATTAAAAGTAATAAATGTAGTTTCTTGCTCTGGCTTCCAGATTGAATGACTCTCATGCTTTTGGCTTGTACCGTTATGGCTGATTTGGGGCTTGTTTCCACTCACCCACCGGTGTGTCTTCAAAAGTTTCTAACATTATATACTTGCCAACTCACTAGTACATGAGCAGAATGCTCAGAGAACTATGTTTCAGTGGTCAATGCAGGTGTTTGGTTATATTGCAAAGTCTCAGTTCATTCAGTTGCTCAGTCATGTCCGACTCTTTGTGACCCCATGAATCACAGCACGCCAGGCCTCCCTGTCCATCACCAACATCCGGAGTTCACCCAAACTCATGTCCACTGAGTCGGTGATGCCATCCAGCCATCTCATCCNCTGCAGTGACTTTGGAGCCCAAAGAAATAAAGTCGGCCACAGTTTCCACTGTTTCCCCATCTATTTCCCATGAAGTGATGGGGCTGGATGCCATGATCTTAGTTTTCTGAATGTTGAGCTTTAAGCCAACTTTTCCACTCTCCTCTTTCATTTTCATCAAGAGGCTCTTTAGTTCCTCTTCACTTTTTGCCATAAGGGTGGTGTCATCTGCATATCTGAGGTTATTTGATATTTCTCCCAGCAATCTTGGTTCCAGCTTGTGCTTCTGCCAGCCCAGTGTTTCTCCTATATGTGACTCTGCATATAAGTTAAATATGCAGGGTGACAATATACAGCCTTGACGTACTCCTTTTCCTATTTGGAACCAGTCTGTTGTTCCATGTCCAGTTCTAACTGTTGCTTCCTAGCCTGCATACAGGTTTCTCAAGAGACAGGTCAGATGATCTGGTATTCCCACCTCTTTCAGAATTTTCCACAGTTGATTGTGATCCACACAGTCAAAGGCTTTGGCATAGTCAATAAAGCAGAAATAGATGTTTTTCTGGAACTATCTTGCTTTTTCCATGATCCAGCGGATGTTGGCAATTTGATCTCTGGTTCCTCTGCCTTTTCTAAAACCATCTTGAACATTTGAACAATGTTGAAAAGTTTGGTAACATTAAAAATATTGTGCAGTGCATGATCTATGAATGTGATGAAAACTCCTACAATTAGGAAAAGGACATACAGTTCTCAGAATGTTAAGGTTACCTTGATCTGGCCACAGTTTTCATGTGTTGTGCCTGATAATGTTTTTTTCCGCTGCTTTGCTTGTTTAGCATCATTGTCATCAATAAATTTTGCTGCACAGGGTGTGTTTTTCCTGTTGTGAAACATTTTTGCATTGTTGATGCTTTGAGTAATAATTTTCCAGTAACTAAAATTTCTGGGTATGTGACTGCAATTCAGAGAAATTTCATCCTAACGCCTAGACTTAATTTAAGAGCTAACTAGGCTATGGAGGTTGCAACAGTGAATAAAATTCAATGCCTGCCTTTCTGTCTCTCAGAAAAATCAGCATTAAAACGAAATGGCAGAGGACAAGATGGTGGAGGAGTAGGTGAATGTGGAGCACACCTCTCTCCACAGATATATCAGGAGTACACCTTCAGACACAGAAGACCTTGCAGAACACCAGCTGAGAGTGGGCAGGAGTACCTGCCCGCCAGGAAAGAATATATAGAACCAGACAAAACTCAGTAGGATGAAGGAAATAGGGGGAAAAGCAGGGGAGTTAGTAGGACTGGACCTGCCCTTGGTAGGTGGGGGAACTGAAGCAGGGGTTCGATCCCCACATCTAGGCAATTGTGTAGGACAGAGGAGAAGCATTGGAGGCTGATGGTGAAGCAGCTCATCTGTGACAATCTAAAGGGCGAGGGTGGGATGATTTGAAAAGGTAGCGTTGAAATGTGTTTATTATCATATGTGAAGTAGATCGCCGGTCCAGGTTTGATGCATGACACAAGGTGCTCAGGGCTGGTGCACTGGGATGATGATCCTGGGGCATGGGATGGGGAGGGAGGTGGAGGAGGATTCTGGATGGGGAACACATGTGCACCCCTTGCTGATTTATGTCGATGTTTGGCAAAAATCACTACAATATTGTAAAGTAATTAGCCTCTAATTAAAATAAATAAATTTTTTAAAAAGTGATGAAAAAATAAAAAATGTATAAAAAATAATAAAGGGAATGAGAATCACAAAGACAATCAATCCTTGCTGCATGTACCCCAGACAGGAACATGGGCCCCCTAAAAGGCACAGTGGCTGGGAGTTGGAGCGTAAGGATTGTGGGCTAATCTGAGGACAAGGTCTGCTGCTGATTGCGGGGATGTGAGAGAGGAGTTTGTGGAGGGAAATGCCTATGGAGGAAAACCAGGCAGACTTGGGGGCATGGCAATGCTGCTGTGTCATGCTCAGGGGATGGAGCCATCACTGTAGCCTCTTTCTCCCCTCATGCCAGCACCATCAGCTGAAGGATAGAGAGGCTGGCCCTTAAAGCACCTGATGTGCCAAACATCAGAGTAGGACCCTAGTTGGAGGGGGGGGTCCTTTAAGTGCCTGACACTCCAAACAACATAGAAGGACCTCAGCCAGGGGGCCTTTTAAGTGCCTTAATGGGCAGAGCCCTTTTGAAGGAAGTATCCATTACTGCCATTAACCCTACCATAGTTTGGCTTCAGGCCAAACTACAAGGAGGGAACACAGTCCCACCTATCAAGAGAAAACTGGATTAAAGATTTACTGAGCATGGCCCCATCCATCAGAGCAAGACAGATTCCCTCACAGCCAGTCCCTCCCATCAGGAAGCTTCCATAAACCTCTTATCCTTATCCATCAGAGGACAGACAGAATGAACCCACAATCACATAAAACTAACCAAACTGATCACATGGATCATAGCCTTGTCTGACTCAATCAAACTATAAGCCATGCCATGTAGGGCGACCCAAGATAGACGGGTCATGGTGGCGAGTTCTAACAAAACGTGGTTCACTGGAGAAGGGAATGGTAAACCACTTCAGTATTCTTGTCTTGAGAACCCTGCGAACATGCAAAAATATATGACACTGAAAGATCAACTCCCCAGCTCAGTAGATGCCCAATATGCCACTGGAGAAGAGTGGAGAAATAGCTCCAGAAAGAATGAAGAGGCGGAGCCAAAGAAAAACAATGCCCAGTTGGGGATGTGGCTGGTGATAGAAGTAAAGTCCAATGCTATAAAGAACAATATTGCATAGGAACCTGGAATTTTAGGTCCATGAATCAAGGTAAATTGGAAGTGGTCAAACAGGAGATGGCAAGAGTGAACATTGACATTTTAGGAATCAATGAACTAAAATGGACCTGAATGGGTGAATTTAATTCAGATAACCATTACGTCTACTACTGTGAGTAAGAATCCCTTAGAAGAAATGGAGCAGCTATCCTAGTCAACAAAAGAGTCCGAAATGCAGTACTTGGGTGCAGTCTCAAAAATGATAGAATGAGCTCTGTTTGTTACCAAGGCAAACCATTCAACTTCACAGTAATCGAAGTCTATGCCCCCAACCGCTAATGCCGAAGAAGCTGAAGTTGAATGGTTTTATGAAGACCTACAAGATCTTCTATAACTAACATGAAAAAAAGATGTCCTTTTAATCTTTTCAAAAGTAGGGATTCAAAAGTAGGAAGTCCAGAGATACCCGGAGTAACAAGCAGGTTTGGCTTTGGGGTACACAATGAAGCAGGGCAAAGGTTAACAGAGTTTTGCTAAGAGAACGCACTGGTCATAGCAAATACCTTCTTCCAACAACACAAGAGACAACTCTACACATGGTCATGACCAGATGGCCAATACCAAAATCAAATTGATTATATTCTTTACAGCCAAAGTTGGAGAAGCTCTATTCAGTCAGCAAAAACAAGACCGGGAGCTGACTGTGGCTCAGATCATGAACTCCTCATTGCCAAATTCAGACTTAAATTGAAGAAAGTAGGGAAAACCACTAGACCATTCAGGTCTGACCTAAATAAAATCCTTTATGATTATACAGTGGAAGTGAGAAATAGATTCAAGGGATTAGATCTGGTAGACAGAGTGCCTGATGAACTATGGACAGAGATTCATAACATTGTACAGGAGGCAGTGTTCAAAGCCATCCCCAAGAAGAATAAATGCAAAAAGGAAAAATGGTTGTCTGGGGGGGCCTTACCAATAGCTGAGAAAAGAAGTGAAAGGCAAAGGAGAAAAGGAAAGATATACCCCACTGAATGCAGAGTTCCAAAGAATAGCAAGGAGAGATAAGAAAGTCTTCCTAAGTGATCAATGCAAAGAAATAGAGGAAAACAATAGAATGGGCAAGACTAGAGATCTCTTCAAGAAAATTAGAGATATCAAGGGAGCATTTCATGCAAAGATGGGCACAATTAAGGACAGAAACAGTGTGGACCTAACACAAGAAGAAGATATTAAGAAGAGGTGACAAGAATACACAGAAGAACTATACAAAAAAGATCTTTTGACCCAGATAACCACCATGGTGTGATCATTCATCTAGAGCCAGACATCCTGGAGTGTGAAGTCAAGTGGGCCTTAAGAAGCATCACTATGAACAAAGCTAGTGGAGGTGATGGAATTCCAGGTGAGCTATTTCAAATCCTGAAAGATGATGCTGTGAAAGTGCTGCAGTCATATGCCAGCAAATTTGGAAAACTCACCAGTGGCCACAGGACTGGAAAAGGTCAGTTTTCATTCCAATCGCACACAAAGTCAATGCCAAAAACTGTTCACACTACCGTACAATTGCCCTCATCTCACACACTAGCAAAGTAATGCTCAAAATTCTCTAAGCTAGGTTTCAACAGTATGTGAGTTGAGAAATTCCAGATGTTCAAGCTGGATTTAGAAAAGGCAGAGGAACCAGAGATCAAATTGCCAACATCTGCTGGATCTCAGAAAAAGCAAGAGAATTCCAGAAAAAATCTGATTCTGCTTCATTGACTAGACTAAAGCCTTTGATTGTGTGTCTCACAGAGAACTGTGGAAAATTCTTCAAGAGATGGGAACACCAGACCACCTTACTTGCCTCCTGAGAATTCTGTGGAAGTCAAGAAGCAAGAGTTAAAATTGGACATGGAACAATGGACTGGTTCCCAATTGGGAAAGGAGTACGTCAAGGCTGTATATTGTCAGCCTGTTTATTTATATGCAGTGTACATCGTGAGAAATGCTGGGCTGAATGAAGCACAAGCTGGAATCAAGATGGCTGGGAGAAATATCAAATAACCTCAGATATGCAGATGACACCACCCTTATGGCAGAAAGCAAAGAGGAACTAAAGAGCCTCTTGATGAAAGTGAAAGAGGAGAGTGAAAAAGCTGGCCTAAAGCTCAACATTAAAAAAACTAAGACCATGGTGTCCAGTCCTATCACTTCCCACCCTACCTGCATTTCTACACCATGCCCCTTCCTTCCCTTCTCTCATTGTTCGCATTCCTATTCCAGAAGGGCATGCCCAAGGTCCCTCTGCCTAGAATCTGTTTTCTTTTTCTGTCATTGCTCTTTCTTGTTATTCCTCTTTTCTTTCCCTCTTCCCCTCCTAGCAGTTTGCTACCACTGTGGGAGCCTGAGGCCTGTGGACACAGACATTGACAGGTTTATCCAGCACAGCTCAGTGGAGCACATCTTTCCTGCACATTCAAGTGTTTTCAGGTTCTTTCTGCACTTACACCGTCTGGTGCTGTGCAGGCAGATTCTCCTTGGAGAGCTACCTTCAAGTAAGCTCATAAGCGATCCTACAGACTGTTTTTTTGAGAACCTGCTGTGTGACTAGTAATTTGGGGTTTTATATATATATGTATTATATGTTTATATATCCAGCCCCGAATGTAAATTGGTACAGCTGTCACTATGGAAAACAGCTGTTTTTCATTAAAAAGCGAAAAACAGAGGTGCCATATGATCTAACAATACCACTCCTGGGTATGTATCTGGACAAAACTAATTTGAAAAGCTACATGCACCTTTGTGTTCATGGTAGCATTATTTACAATAGTCAAGACATAGAGGGAAGCTAAATGCCCATCAACTGAGGACTGGATAAAGAAGATGAGGTACATACACCCAATGGACTATTACTCAGCCATTAAAAATGAAATAATGCCATTTGCAGCAACATGGATGGACCTAAGGATTATTGTATGAAGTGAAGTAAGTCAGAGAAAGACAAATATTACATGGCATCACTTATTCGTAGAATCTAAAATATGACACAAATGAACTTATTTATGAAACAGAAACAGACTCACAGACATAGAAAACAAACTTATGGTTGCCAAAAGAGAAAGAGATTGGGGGAGGGGTAATTTAGAACTTTGGGGTTAACAGATACAAACTATTATATATAAAATAGATTAAAAAAACAAGGACCTACTGTATAACATTGGGAATTATATTCAATATCTTATAATAAATCATAATGGAAAAGAATAAGAATATATATATTCATATATATATGAATCAATTTGCTGTACATAAAAAATTAACACAAAATTATACTTCAATTAAAAAAGAAATAACTCCACCTGGCGCTAATGTGGACTATAACATAGGCAAGTAGGATAGATGGATATTTTCTGGAAAGCATCCTTGGCTGCAAGCACAGGCTGGCACCAAAGACTGAGTCCAGATCTTAAATGACTTAACCTGGGGAATGCACACTTTATACTTTTCTATCCCACCCCTTTTTCTATGTTAATGCTTCTGCCCTCCCTTCCTTCCTTCCTCCTCTTCAGTCTATCTAAACACCAGTTCCCCAAAAAACTGGCTCCCCAAGTACTTGACCATGTGAAACATGAACCAATCACAGCAACTAAGCAAAATGGGCACCGACTAGGTCTCCAGGAGCCTGGACCATTGGGGTGGGATCTTGTCAGATGGGGTCTTGAGAAAAGCCAGGTAGACCAGAAGGTCCAAGGGAACTCAGTTCTTTAATAAGTAGACAGTGACACCACCTGCTGAGTGTCAGATCCAAATATTAGTGCTATTGTGATATCTCTTTTGTCTTGAAAAGATGAGGTGGCAGTAGGAAATTTCTAGACTCCTTTGATCAAGTTTCCCGATTCACACAATCTCAGAACCATATATGGCTGCCACCAGAGGGCACTCCCCACTGCCACTCCAGACTGCAAAACTTAAGCTCAAACCAAGCCCTGTATTCCTAAAACTGTCTGGTCTAGTGGAGGCTCTCAGAATTGCTGAAAGGGCAAAGCATCAGAAAGGAAGTGTATTTCACAGTGAGCGTGAAGTGGCTGTTGTTTCACTCAATTGGTTTGTCTCTTTATTTTACCCAAACAGTATCATCTGTTGGAGAAAACAACCTAAAATATTTAATTTTGTTTACTTCGATTGCTTTAAAGGATTGTTTATGCTTAAGGGCTAACTTGGACGAGGTGTCTCCATCTCCAACATCTTTCCTTTGGTAACTAATGAGCTTAGCTTTAGTCACCATGGGATCATGCTTGCTTTTTAATTTTTTCCAGTCAGGGCCTTCTCTAATTACTATGTATTTGGCAATCAAAATATCCTCCAAATGGCATTTAAAAAAATTCCATAAGACCCTTAGTTTTCTTGTCACCTTACGGACAGCAAACTTTTTATTAAATAGCAATCCATCGAAGACACAATATCTGCCCAAAATGTGAGACCAGACTTATAAAAATCAAGAGGCTTTTGGCTACTTGGTGTTGAAAGACCTGTGGCTGCCATAAGTGAGAAAAAACATTTGAAATTCTCTACAGATTTTTAAAAATAACATTTAAAACCTGCATCCATGACTCGTGTGGGAGAGTCTCTATCATTTTCCCATTTCAAAGTTGATTAATTTGCTATGAGTTTGACTGAAGAGATTTAGAAACTTGCTTACCTTCTTGTTCCTATTTTTTCTGAATTGAGTACAAGATTTGGAAGTTTGTAAAGGCTGAATAAAATTGTTTATTTTTCTTTAGCTTTGCAATTTGTTTCAGTAAAATCGTGAGGCTCAAAGGATGAGCTAAGTACTATTTGAGATCATCAATCATTACATTTCAGAAGGAGGGAGGGTGGAGTATACTCTTCTGTCTAAGGAAATGTGGACCCTCAACCTCGCCATTACTGTAATTTCAGAAAAGCTTTTTTTTTTTTTTTCTTCTTGCTCCAAGGTTCTTGCTCAGCAATCTGGGATATATGCTGAGTTGCTGTTCTCCAGGGTCATAGATGGAGTTTTCAAGGTTCTGTCTCTCCTTTCTTTCTGAAAACCTTTCTTCTTTCTTTTCTTAAACTTCACCTCTCTCTGCATATGACCCTCAAATCAATTTTCCTGCTTCATACTGGTCTTTCCAAGGCATTTCAGCAACCTTGTTTGAACTCTGTTTGCAGAAAGTTCTGCATGAGAACAGTAACCAGTGCTGCATAGAGCTGGAAGATCTGTTTGCAGTATGCAGTTTGCATAGTGAAAGTTTATGCAGCCTCCCAGCTCGTTCCCTTCATAATTTTACCCCAGGAGAACTCTAAAATGAGGCTACAATGATGTTTACTAGGACAACTCAACATACACACTGCTCAGCAGGGGGCCAGTGTGGCCCATCCCAGCAGCTTCTTCTGTTCAAGCTCCAGGAATCCATCTAACTTGTCACTGAAGCACTGGAACATTGGTCCTCATTGATATTTGTTAAATTATTTCTCAGCTCAGAATTGGAGCTCAGAGATAATTTTCACTAAATTACAAAACAGCTCCTCTGTTTTGCACGTCCCTGGATATTGCAGTTTCCATAGCCCATGTGGAGGGTGTGACAAGCGACATCTGCTGATGTCACTATGAGACAGAGAGACCTAGCCTTGTTAGGCTTACCTTTAGCCCCCACTTTCCTCTGCCATAGTTATCAGCCATCCCCAAAACCTGTCACCTTGACTTTCAAAGATCCTCTTCTCTCAAACACTCTGATGACCTCTCTCCTGAGCTTCTGTGTAGGTACTAAGCCAGCAGCAGAGGAGAAAGGCGGGCCCTTTGTGGAGACCTGCCACTGGGTTTCACTCAATCCTGTAACAGGTTTTGACTGAGTGCTCAGTTGAGAGCAGGCATTGGACAAGCACAGCAGGTACAGGGGCTTAGAGCAAGACTCAGGTCCTAGTCTTCAGTTTCACTAATATTGGAGAACACTCAGTACATAATCACTTAAGTCATTAATAGCTATACTTTTGATAAGCATCAGAAAAGAGAAATGTGTGTTATAGTAAAATAGATTACAGGTTGTTTTCCTGGACTGGGGTGGAAGTGAGGTAACCAGAAAGGGTGCTTCAGGGAAATGATATTTACATGATGCTAGGAAAGATGGGCCTGAGCCAGCCAGAGACCATAACCCTGGGCACAGGGCTCTGTGGTGGGACAAACTTGTAATGTGCTGGGTAATGGAAATTGCGTGGCAGGAACAGAGGCCCTGACAAGTCAGTAGGTAGCTATGCAGGCTGTGGTTAAGGCTTTGGAGTAGGCACGGATGGTTTTATTTTGTTTTCTTACTCCAGTGGAAATGAGAACAGGAGTTGATGGGAAAATTAAGAAGGAACCTTTGGGGGAGAATGTGGTCTCCATGGGAGCTGTAGCTACGAGGACAGTGTAGGAAGGTGTATAGACTGTGCCAGGCCTAGGGTGGATGAGATACAGGGCAGCAGGGTGTCCACACACAGATCATGGTGCCAACTGAGCCCCGGGGTCAGGAGCAAACTACACTGGGCAGAGGACAAGGGGGGAAGGCCCGTAGGAGGGAGGGCACCCAATGGGGCACATGAGGAGGGTGAGCAGGACATGGAGGATCAAGGTTCCCCTAATGCCATGGGCCACATTCTCCCGAGCACTCTTTCCTCAACTTTTTGAAATATATACATTTCAGTTGCTGAAGTATAAAATTGCTGAAATAAAATGTGCATTTACATGCAAAAATTAAACACAACAGAAAGGAATGAAGTGAAAATAAAAGTCAGCCCTACATCCAACTTCTACTGAAAGGCATTTTCTTATTTTATGGCACTAAAGGATCTGGTGAGCCTACATTTCTTGATTTAAATACTTTCTGTGACTCCTCATCTAGTCTTTCCCTCCACTTTCTTCCAGTTCTTCAGAGTAGTGGCATGGTTTTCAGTTCTCCCACTGGTTACTTTTATAACTTTGTAAGTTCAGTTCAGTTCAGTTCAGTCACTCAGTCATGTCTGACTCTTTGCGACCCCATGAATCACAGTACGCCAGGCCTCCCTGTCCATCACCATCTCCCGGAGTTCACTCAGACTCACATCCATCGAGTCAGTGATGCCATGCAGCCATCTCATCCTCTGTTGTCCCCTTCTCTTCCTGCCTCCAATCTCTCCCAGCATCAGAGTCTTTCCCAATGAGTCAACTCTTCGCATGAGGTGGCCAAAGTACTGGAGTTTCAGCTTTAACATCATTCCCTCCAAAGAAATCCCAGGGCTGACTTCCTTCAGAATGGACTGGTTGGATCTCCTTGCAGTCCAAGGGACTCTCAGGAGTCTTCTCCAACACCACAGTTCAAAAGCATCAGTTCTTTAGCGCTCAGCTTTCTTCACAGTCCAACTCTCATATCCATACATGACCACAGGAAAAACCATAGCCTTGACTAGATGGACATTTGTTGGCAAAGTAATGTCTCTGCTTTTGAATATGCTATCTAGGTTGGTCATAACTTTTCTTCCAAGGAGTAAGCGTCTTTTAATTTCATGGCTGCAATCACCATCTGCAGTGATTTTGGAGCCCCCCAAAATAAAGTCTGACACTGTTTCCACGGTTTCCCCATCTATTTCCCATGAAGTGATGGGACCAGATGCCATGATCTTCATTTTCTGAATGTTGAGCTTTAAGCCAACTTTTTCACTCTCCTCTTTCACTTTCAAGAGGCTTTTTAGTTCCTCTTCACTTTCTGCCATAAGGGTGGTGTCATCTGCATATCTGAGGTTATTGATATTTCTCTCAGCAATCTTGATTCCACCTTGTGCTTCTTCCAGCCCAGCGTTTTTCATGATGTACTCTCCATATAAGTTAAATAAGCAAGTTATGTGAATTTATTTGTCTGATGGCATTTGGACAGTCTCTCTGGTCTGCCTTTCATCTGAGATGTGGAAATATTTTCCCCTGAACTTCCCTCCCACATTTACAACGTTTTCACACTTACAGTTCTGTTTCTTAGCCCTCAGTCTGTGTTTACTCTAGACGTTGACTGAAAACTCAGAAGCAGCTTTCACAGTACCAGAGGGATCTTAATGGCTGTTAGTGCAAACATGAGCAGGGCAGTTGGATGCATAGAGAAAGACTTAGGATTCCTGAACTAATCAATCTGGTAAGTATACACCAAAAACCAAGGTCAAATGAAGTCTCCAAAAAAATGTGTTGCCCATCCAATCTCGAAAGCAAAGTTTAGCAAATATTTTTTTCTGTAAAGAGCCAAACAGTAACTGTTTAGGCTTGGCAAGGCATGTGTTCTATGTCAGAGCTGCTACCATCTGCTGTTGCAGCATAGAAGGTGTTGTAGAAACTATCGGGTGGGCCAAAAATTTCATTCGGGTTTTTCCATAAGATGTAATGGAAAAACTTGAATGACCACTTATTTTATCAATACACAATAAAACACAGATGGCTGTGTCCAAAAAAAAAAAAACTGAAAACAAAATTGTCATCCAAAACAAGCTACAGCCAACCTGGTTTAAAGCAGCAGTCCTCTGAATGTGGTGAACTTCAGAAACCCCTGGGAGGTTTGCCACTCCCCCACTGCCAATAGTTTCTGATTCAGCAAGTCTGGGGTGGGCCTGGAACTTGTTAAAAGTTCCCAGGTGGCACCCCTTGACTATGCTGATGCATGCTACATTGTTGTTGCTTTGTCCTAGAGCATCATCCTCTTGTACATATTTGGTATTTTCCTGGGGTTCCTCAAAGCCTTTTTCTTTTCGCATTTGGAAACTGACTACAGCTTATCACCAAGATTTTCCATCAACATGATGATGATTTTATTTTATGCTTTCATTAGTACTTGCTCAGTTGTGTCTGACTTGGCGACTCCATGGACTGTAGACTGCCAGGTTCATGAATCTACTTTTTTCTTAAAATAATTCCCTGTAGCACTTGCAGTCTTGCATTTTGCTAGACCAGTTGCTCCCTAAGCCTACTGTTCATTCATCATCTAAGACTATCCTTCACTGTCTCCAGGATGGGGCTCCTCTCTCTCAGGTCCTATGCTTTCCTATATCCTGGACTTACATTAGTCTTACTGCACATCATCAAGGAGTAACTTTTTCACAAAAGATACATGAGGCGGCTTCAGAAATCAACCCCGCCAATGCCTAAACTTAGACTTCTAGCCTCCAGAATTGTGAGAAAATAAATTTGTCATCTTTAAGCCACATGTCTGTGGTATTTTGTTACGGCAGCCTGAGCTGACTAATTCACAGGAGGAGTAGAGCAGAGAGGAAGCCAGATGAGATTAAAAATACTATCCAGGAGCTAAATAAAACAGGTACAATGAAAAAAAGCCATGATTCAAGTCTGTGACAATCAGTTTAAATCTAACCTTAACCCAGCTGGCCAACAGACATAGCAGGACCACTAAGGCAAGGGTTGAGCAGGGACTGGACATGCCACTAAAACTGAAAGACAAGGCAAGCACACAGCCCCCATGAGACAAGGAAGAACCAGAGAATTAAATCCATGGGAATACGTCAAGAATCATTCTGCAGCTGCTGTGACTCTCAAGATGTGAATCCCAGTGGAAAGAGGTAAGGCATTTAACAAGCTGATCAGAAAGTTATTCTGACAGGGCTTAGATCATATGATACTAGTGACATGAGGATAGCTTGATTATTTTAGATATTTTAAATCTATAGTCATTAAACTTATCTTGATGCCCATCAAAGAATTTGACATCATGGTCATGATGAAGAAATTATCGCCAGTGAGCCAAGTAGTTAGCACTTCTTTAATTCTTCTACTCTCTGCTTTTCATTTTGTGCCATTAGTTCTTCATTCAGATAATACAACAAAAAAGAGTATATAGAGAAAATGTACTATTTTGTGACTTTTCTTTAATCAAGGCACACTTGAAGCAAGTATATTGTTTTTGTTTTTTAGTCGCTAAGTCGTGTCCAACTCTTTTGCAACCTGATGGACTATCACCCACCAGTGGCTTACTAGTTCTTCTCCAGGGGATCTTCTTGACCCAAGGATCAAACCCGAGTCTCCTGCATTGGCAGGCAGATTCTTTGCCATTGAGACACCAGGGAAGCCTGAAGCAAGTATAAGTGAACATAAAAGCAAGGCACTCCAGAGTTTTGCAAGTTTAACTCATTACACATTTACAGAATGAGTATTCAAAGTTACACTAAAGGAAGAGATTGATTCCAGGCAAGAACAAGGAATCATTGCATTCCAATCCATAATAACAAACTACTGAAGAAGAGAGTCCAGCATGCATTTTCCTTTTTCACCATAAAACTTTCAGATTACCATTTGACTTTCCTTCAGTCAATATAAATGTTAAGTTCTGTTTATTTACAGTAGCCAAGACATGGAAGCAACCTAAGTGTCCACTGACAGAGGAATGGATAAAGATGTGGTATATATATATGTATACGCAATGGAATATTCCTCAGTCCAAAAAAAAAAAGAATGAAATAATGCCATTTGTAACAGCATGGATGAACCTAGAGATTATCATATTAAGTGAAGTAAATCAGACAGAGAAAGACAATATCATATAAGTGATATTATATGACAAAATGATACAAATAAACTTATTTGCAAGACAGAAATAGACTCACAGACATAGAAAACAAACATGATTACCAAAGGGAATAAATTAGGAGTTTGGGATTAACAGAAATATGCACTGCTGAAATATAAAATAAATAGAGAAGTTCTGTATAACACAGGGAACAATGTTCAGTATTCTGTAAACATATAATGGAAAAGAATCTGGAAAGAACAAACTCAAATATACATCTGAATCACTTTGATGTACACCTGAAACTAACACAGCATTGAAAATCAACTATACTGCAATAAAAATAAATGAGTAAATAGACATGCATTTCTGTGGCAGTTAATGTTTTTTCTTAACTATAAAATGAATAGCTATTTTATTTTGTATATTGATTTCCTTGTGTTTTTGTTTCTCTTCAATTATGAGACTGATTTTGGAGAAAATCAAGTTTTGATGAGGCAAAGGAGGTAGCAGTCCCTGAAATGCTTGGCCCAACCCAGGGCTTCTGTGGATAGTGCCAGTCTGGGGTAGGCAGCCACATCTCCATCTGGTAGGATCCATTCACCTGACCTTGGCCTGCAATAGACAACAAAAAGTTTGGGGGTGGGGGAAACTGGTGTTTTGGGGACTTGGGGAGTTGTGGTTTCTAATTTAACTTGATTATTTTTAGCAAGTAAAATTGAGTTGACCATATATTCTTTTTGTATATAGGTTCCTGGAAACACAAATTTGGGGGCATATTTAAAGAGTGATATGGGGCTTTCCTGGTGGTTCAGCAGTAAGAATCTGCCTGCAATACAGGAGATGAGGATTTGATTTGTGAGTCAGGAAGATCCCCTGGAGAAGAAAATGGCAACCCGCTCCAGTATTCTTGCCTGGGAAAATCCCATGGATAGAGGAGTCTGATGGGGTCACAAAGAGTAGGACACAACTGAGTGACTAAACTACCACCGCCAAACATAATATAGAACAAAGAGGTTATTGTTTATTTTACAAAATAATTTCCTTAGGGAAGTATCTCAGCTGGGTAATATTTTCAAGTGAGCTTTATGTTTCTGTGGCTATAACCTTTAAGATAGTTTTAATGAGAAATAGCTAAGAGATAGTAGAACAAAGGACTTGCCATTTCCTGATGAAATAGCATGATTTTCAAAGAGTATTTAAGAAAAACCAATATTCTCTAAAGTGATTAGCTTCTCAAACTTTCCATAAATCTGTATTTGAATATATACATATATTCAACTCAAGAACAACATAAAATAAGAAATGCGTAAGACAAGGTATGGGCAAGAAGGTGAGCATAAAGCTAAGAGTCATACCTCCACTGGGTACACCATTCTTCCAACACGCTGATGTGTTCACCAAGCCAGAAGCTCCATAAACCTTACTGTTCAGGGATTGTTATTGAAGTTTTGTTTTGCAGGTATAATGGATGAAGTAAATGGCCATCAGGAACTGAACTCACGTTCAGTACCCCTCGCCTTCCTGGAGGTCAAAGGTTGGGGCTAATAGTTCTAACCCTGTAATAAAGTGTTTAGTTCCTCTGTCAACCAACCCCCATCCCAAAGCTATCACCACCGCCCTCCCATCTCCAGCAAAAATCACCTTATTAATGTAAATTCAGGTCTCATATATGATTGAAAGGGGTTCATTGTGAAAATCCAAATACACTCATCACTCAGGAAATTTCAAGGATTTTAGGGGCTCTGTGCTAGGAACTGAAAACAAATATTAAATATATATGCTTTTGTTATACCACACAATATGTTAGGAAATGTTATATATCTATAGTAATCACGAGGTGATGATATTGATAGAAAGATAAACACATACATCAATGGAACAGAATAGAGGTCCCCAAAACTCACACAGTGGGCCCAAATGAGTTATGAAAAAGGCACTAAAGCAATTCAATGGAGGAAGGATAGTCTTTCCCACAAATGTTGCTGAAGCAATTGCACATCTACAGGCAAAACAACTTAAATTTTCCAGCCTATAACTTCCCAGGTGAAGCAGTGGTAAAGAACCTGACTGTCAATGCGGGAGATGCAGGTTCACTCCCTGGGGTTGGAAGATCCCCTGGGGGAGAAAATAGCAACCTTCTATGGTATTCTTGCCTGGAAAATTCCGTGGACAGAGCACCCTGGTGGGTGACAGTCCATGGTGTGGTAAAGAATCAGACACAACTGGTCACACACACACACATATATGGTACAAAGGAAAAATTGGGATATATGTTTAGACAAAGACTTCTTAGACTTGGTATCAAAAGCATGATTTTTATATAAAAAGAAAAATGATAAGTTGGACCTCAGCAAAACTATTGCTCTGTGAAAGGCAATAAGAAAAGGATGAAAGCTAGGAGAACATATACACAATCCATATAGCTATCAAATGACTTGTGTTTATAATATATTAATAATCCTCAAAAGTTGAGAGTGAAAATAACAACCTGATGAGAAAAGGGGCAAAAGACATTTTACTAAATAGGATATTCAGAAGACAAGTAAGCACTTGAAAAGCTATTCTTATCATTAACCATTCAGTTCAGTTCAGTCGCTCAGTCGTGTCCGACTCTTTGCGACCCCATGAATCACAGCACGCCAGGTCTCCCTGTCCATCACCAATTCCCAGAATTCACTCAGATTCACGTCCATCGAGTCAGTGATGCCATCCAGCCATCTCATCCTCTGTCGTCCCCTTCTCCTCCTGCCCCCAGTCCCTCCCAACATCAAAGTCTTTTCCAATGAGTCAACTCTTTGCGTGAGGTGGCCAAAGTACTAGAGTTTCAGCTTTAGCATCATTCCTTCCAAAGAAATCCCAGGGCTGATCTCCTTTAGAATGGACTGGTTGGATCTCCTTGCAGTCCAAGGGACNAGAAGTTAAATAAGCAGGGTGACAATATACAGCCTTGACATACTCCTTTTCCTATTTGGAACCAGTCTGTTGTTCCATGTCCAGTTCTAACTGTTGCTTCCTGGCCTGCATACAGATTTCTCAAGAGGCAGGTTAGGTGGTCTGGTATTCCTATCTCTTTCAGAATTTTCCACAGTTTATTGTGATGCACAGAGTCAAAGGCTTTGGCATAGTCGATAAAGCAGAAAGAGATGTGTTTCTGAAACTCTCTTGCTTTTTCCATGATCCAGCGGATGTTGGCAATTTGATCTCTGGTTCCTCTGCCTTTTCTAAAACCAGCTTGAACATCAGGAAGTTCACAGTTCACGTATTGCTGAAGCCTGTCTTGGAGAATTTTGAGCATTACTTTACTAGCATGTGAGATGAGTGCAACTGTGCGGTAGTTTGAGCATTCTTTGGCATTGCCTTTCTTTGGGATTGGAATGAAAACTGACCTTTTTCAGTCCTGTGGCCACTGCTGAGTTTTCCAAACTTGCTGGCATATTGAGTGCAGCACTTTCACAGCATCATCTTTCAGGATTTGAAATAGCTCAACTGGAATGCCATCACTTGCACTAGCTTTGTTCGTAGTGATGCTTTCTAAGGCTCACGTGACTTCACATTCCAGGATGTCTGGCTCTATTCTAAGTACAGTGTAATAGAACTACATACTTATCTGGCTCTTTGTGACCCTGTGGACTATATGGAATTCTCCGGGCCAGAATACTAGAGTGGGTAGCCTTTCCCTTCTCCAGGGTATCTTCCTGACCCAGGAATCACCTCAGGGTCTCCTGCATTGCAAGTGGATTCTTTACCAACTGAGCTATCAGGGAAGCCTACATATTTATCAGAATGGTACAAAAACAAAAACAAACAAATAAGCAAATCAAAGCAATAATAACACCAAATACTGGCAAGAATGAAGAGTAACTGGATCACTTACACATTGCTGGTGGAAATGTAAAATGGTATAGTGGCACAGTCACTCTGGAGAAGAGTACAGAAGCTTCTTACAAAATATTTATCATATATTTATTATACAACCCAGCAATTATACACTTGGACACTTATCCCAGAGAAACAAATATATATATCACAGGAAAACCTGTATATAAATGTTCATAGTAGTTCTATTAATAATTACTAGCACTGGAAATGACTCGTGTGTCCCTTAGAAGGTAAATGGTTAAATTATGGTCCATCCATAGCTTGGAAAACTTTCAGCAATAAAGAGGAACAATATTTTTATAGTAAAAAAAAAAAAAAAACTTGGTTGAATCTCAAGGAAATTGTATTGAATGAAAATAAAAGTAACAATCTCAAAAGGCTATATGCTATATGATTCCATTAATAAAACATCCTTGAAATGGCAAAAGTCACAGATAACAACAGTTCAGTGGTTGCATGGGCTGGGGACAGAGGGAGAGGGTTGTGGCTACAAAGGCTAATATACCTGTTTTGTGTCTTGACTGTATCACACATATTTGTGAATGAGTAAGATAAAGAAACTCCAGTACTTTGGCCACCTCACGCGAAGAGTTGACTCATTGGAAAAGACTCTGATGCTGGGAGGGATTGGGGGCAGGAGGAAAAGGGGACGACAGAGGATGAGATGGCAGGATGGCATCACCGACTCGATGGACGTGAGTTTGAGTGAACTCTGGGAGTTGGTGATGGACAGGGAGGCCTGGCGTGCTGCAATTCATGGGGTCACAGAGAGTCGGACATGACTTAACGATTGAACTGAACTGAAGATAAAGTTATGTAGAACTAAATATCCACAAACAGACAAGTAAGTGCATTAAAATATATAAAATCTGAACAAGTTTGCTGGCTTACATAAATGCCCATCTCCTCTTTGTGACATCAAAGCTTTGGTCATTAAGAAGTTATCACTGAGGAATTGGGTGAAGGGTATACAAAATCCCTATTATTTCTTAGGCCTGCATATGAATCAATAAGTACCTCAAACTAAGAAGTTAAAAAATACATAAAATTATATTCTGGGTCCAAGTCTGCCACTAAAATTAGGTGGTGATTTAGAAGTTGTCTCTGGAATAGAGGATTAGAAGATAGCTGGGCCTCTGTGTACAGAGCCATGCTCATGGGAATAAATTATCCCAAAAACTCATGGATAGGGTGCAGGAAAGCAAATCTGGGGCTTGGAAAGTGCATGTTTAAGAGATTTTGATATTTGACATTTTAATAAATGCATTTCAGTACTTGTTATCAGTCACTCAGTTGTGTCTGACTCTTTGTGACCCCGAGAACCACAGCATTTTGATATCTGACATTTTAATAAATGCATTTCAGTACTTGTTATCAGTCACTCAGTCGTGTCTGACTCTTTGTGACCCCGTGAACCACAGCATGCCAGGCCTCCCTGTCCATCACCAACTCCCGGAGTCCACCCAAACCCATGTTATAAGAAGGGGAAAAAAGGGAAAGAGAGAAGGAGTGGGAGGGAGGAAGGAAGGAAAGGAAAAAGGAAGGAAGGAGAAAGAAAAGATATTAGAAAAATTACCATTTTGTAAACTTCAGTAAAATAAGTTATTCAGACAAGGATCAAGGGAGGCTGAAAAGCACTAGAGGCAATGTGAGGAATGACATAGTCCTGTGCTTCCATGATAGCGCCTCACAGAGTGCTTGCTAAGAAAAACGGGAAAAGCATACCTTCCTGTTGGAACACGCAGGTTGTTACACTTAGCTACGTATACTTGTATAGCACTAACAGAGATTTCCTAACATTATATGCCTTCTGATGTGATGTGATAGAAATACACAGAAGTTGTACTCTTGTCAAAGATCTTTAGTCTAAATCTAAACAAGTTTTGAATCTAATTTCCAAAGTACACGAAGCCTGGAAAATAAAAGAATCAACCATTCAAATTGAGAATATGGAATATTCTGTAAACTCAGGTTCTTATAGATCAATATCATGAAAAAAAGAAAATAAATCACTATCATAAAAAATCAGTATCGTGATGAAAGAAAAGAATCTACATTGAGGTATACTCAGGAAATAGAGGTCAGTGGACACAAATTTGAGCTCTCCTTCTGACTCACTCTGGCTCACCAGAGTGGAGTTGTCTGAATTTTTTTGCAGCTACTGTCAGGAGACATCAATACATTTCCTCGTTCTACCGCTCAGTGTGGGGTTTACACTTGTAGGTCCCACAGAACTAAGCAACAGAGGAGAGGTCTCAAACAGCTACCACCTCCAGGGCACAGTAACTCAGGACCCAGGAAATCAGTCTTTCTGGCAAAGAGGGCTA
>SJYQ01094244.1:35010-84216 GCA_006410935.1 Redunca redunca | reverse complement strand
TTCAGTAAATGGGCACTGTGTCCCCCTGGTTTTTGCTTTGTATTTTAACAAGAATGACGTTGAGCCCTGCCTCTCTCACCCCCACATCCAAGGGGTCTGCCCTCTCCCCGTCACCTCCTGAATCCCTCCCGTATGTCACTCTGCCATCGTCACCTCTCTGCTGACTGTTAAACAGCCTGATCACCCTGGCCCCTTCAGTCAACTTCACATGCTGCAGTTCGCGATACTTTCTGAAAACATGTGTCTAATGGCATCATTTCCACGCTTAAAAGCCTTCTCCGGCTTCCTCTGCCTTGAGGCAGGACTCGTTTTCTCCCTGTGTTCTCTGCCCTTCCATTCTGCCTGCCTCACCTCACACCACCCTTCTCCAGGCCTCCTGCACGTTCCTCAGCTTTGTTCTCTACACCTTCTGGACTTCAGGTGGGCTGTCCCTTCTCCCTGGATGGTTCTTCCCTGTCCTCTGAGCCACCCGCTGGCTTTCTTCAGGTCTCGGCCTAATTGTCACTCCCTCAGGAAGGGCGACTTTCCGGAATCCCCAGACCAGGCTTCACACCTTATGTCATGACCCTACCTGGTTGATGGGGCTGTTCAGGAGAAATGTGTTTGTTCATGTTTCCTTGCCATTGTGTAAGCCCTGTGAGGACAGGGCTGAAAACTTGCTATTTGCCAGGTCTCAGAGATATCATGATAAACAAGACCTCGTTTCAGTAAATAGTTGTCACATACGTGAATTCATAGTTTTGGGGAGCTTTAACTTTTACTCTGGCATGTGGGCTCAGTGTACTTCAGTGGTTAATGTTACTTATGAGGATATAAAGGCATTTCTATTAAAGGCAATGAGGAAGCCCCCTTGCCAAGTTGATGTGTGCTAATCTAAGAGCAGTGACAAGGCAGAGGTGAGATGACCTGGGTGTACCTCCCAGGTGTGCCGAGACTCCCGCTCCTGAACGTGAGATCAGGGTGGACTCTGTCCGGAACAGCTTCAGAGGCAGTCATGGAAACGTGATGACTTACTCACATAAGCTGGTGTCCCAGGAGAAAGTCTCTTAGATCTTTCTTTTGTGGCTGTGACTGCACTTGTGCTGATGTTAGGGGAGAAGTCCAACTTCACTCAGATGCTTAAAGGAGAAAGTCCTTTGGTTCGGTTCAGTTCAGTCGCTCAGTTGTGTCTGACTCTTTGTGACCCCATGAATAGCAGCACGCCAGGCCTCCTTATCCATCACCAACTCCCGGAGTTCACTCAAACTCACGTCCATCAAGTCGGTGATGCCATCCAGCCACCTCATCCTCTGTCGTCCCCTTCTCCTTCTGCCCCCAATCCCTCCCAGCATCAGGGTCTTTTCCAATGAGTCAACTCTTCGCATGAGGTGGCCAAAGTACTGGAGTTTCAGCTTTACCATCTATTTGGGAAAGTTTTGGTCAAATTTTAGTCACGTCTTAAATCTTTTCACTTGCTGCCTCTGTCCCAGTTAAAGCTGTTTCCTGTGTATCTGCATTTACGTCACATCATTGAGGTTCTGAACTTTGTAGTACCTCATTCATGTTATTTTAGGTTATACTTTGGTCATTTGTTTCTTTGTAATTTGTTGTTGTTCAGTTTCTCAGTTGTGTCTGACTCTTTGTAACCTCATGGACTGCAGCACGCTAGGGTTCCCAGTCCTTCACTATCTCCCGGAGCTTGTTCAGACTCATGTCTGTCGAGTCAGTGATGCCATCCAACCAACTCATCCTCTGCCATCCCCTTCTCATCCTGCCCTCAATCTTTCCCAGCTTCAGGGTCTTTTCTAATGAAGTCAGCTCTTTGCATCAGATGGACAAAGCATTGGAGCTTCAGCATCAGTCCTTCTAATGAATATTCAGGGTTGATTTCCTTTCGGATTGATTGGTTTGATCTCCTTGCTTTCCAAGGGACTCTCAAGAGTCTTCTCCAGCAGCACAGTTCGAATGCATCAAGCTGCTACCAGTGGATTGTTTTTCATAGACCACGTATTGTGGAATGTGTACTTGTTTCAGTAAGACCTCAGGAAGACAGACGTCACTTCGTTTGGCTCTTCCTTTCACAATGACTCCTTGAGCTTTGATGCTTACGCATGTGGCCTGTCCCCTCCCCCTTTAAGTTGCATGTGTAATTAGTGCCAAGTAATCAAGAGCATGAGTTAGACCCAGGTTGGAGTCCCACTTCTTCAACCTAAGAGCTATGAGACCTTAGGCAAGTTCTTTCAATCTTCAGTTTCTCTTTGTGAAGCAGGAAGTAATCATAGCACCCAGCTACATAGGATTATCCGTGCATTAAATAACCTGAGTGTAATGGTACCTGCCCTGTTGTATCGTCTCCACAAATATACTATGGTGATGCCCCTGGAAAGGACCAGAAAGGCAAACGAGCCAAAAGGTAGAATCAGGCCACCATCAGTGCTTCATCTGGTGACTGCGGCTAGCCCAGCGACGACTTCGGGGGTCAGACGTCTCTGCGTGTGACAATCGTATGAGTACCGTCCAGTCAGCAGCACCTGTGATCTATCCCGTCCCTCAGAATCACTCTGCAGGAAAGATGGTGTCCTCCGCATTTTACAAACGAAGAGATCCAGGCCGAGGGGATGAAGGAACTCGCGGAGCGTCCCGCAGAATGTGATGGCAGTTCTGGCACAGATCTGCTCTAGGCGTGCCCCGTTCGTTTTTCTACACAGACTCCGGCCGCCCCCCGGAGAGGCGCCGCCGCTGGCGAGGCGTGTGCTCTGACGTACCAACGTTTCTGACATACCAGCGTACCTGCCATACTGACGTGCCTGTCTACCGATGTACGTACCGTTGGTACGTCAATACCTGACGTACTGACGTACCCGACATATTGACGTGCCTGACGTACAAACATATGTACTTATGTATCTGACGTACTGACGTACACGTCGTATTGACGTACCCAGGCCTGTGGGCTCAGCAGGGAGCCGTTTGTCCTCCCTGCCTGACTCTGCAAATCACTTTTCGGCTTTGGGGGTGACATCCTGACTCTGGGCAGCACTCCCACATGCTGTAGAAGGATGCTGCGCTGTTAGAGGCGGCCGCAGGACCCATTGTGTCGGTAAACCCCAGGGACGCGCACGCGTTTACAGACGCGTTAAAGCGCTGATAACTGGAATATGTCAAGGCGCGTTCGAACCACATTCTAATCCAGATGTCAAACAGAAGCACGCTGGTCGGGACAGGGTGACAAGCCTGTCTGAGCCGTACCTGACCGGTTCACTGCGCTGGGTCCCACATTGTGGTTCAAGGTGGTTTGTTGAATGTGTTCATGTTTCTCTCCTCCCCGACCCAGAAATGCTAGCGAAATGTCAGCAATCCATGAAATCGAATACAAAAAAATAGTCTTGTTCAACAAAATTCTTGGGAAAAGACCAATAAAATGGGTAAAGGAAAAAGTCTGTTCAAGAATCTTTTCAGTCACTTTTGAGTTCGTTTCACTAGTTTGTATTTTCCTGATCGATTATCCCTTTCATCAATCACCATAAAAAAAGTTAAAAGGTAATCAATTGAGTTATACTCTTCAAATGGGTGAACTGTATGGTTGTGAAAGATTTTTTTGTTTGTTTCCAGTAATTAAAGGGCCTTACCCTTCCTCTGCCCCTGCAGAAGAGGCCTGGGGTTCAGCCTGTTGATGGGTGAATTCTGTAAAAGCCTCAAGGAACTGCTAAGGCCGCGGTCACTTTAATTATTTTAGGGCTCAGGAAAGGACAGCAGGGACCGTGCTCCTTCTGTGGAGCTCGCTTGATGCGAACATCAGAACTGGACGGTAGCACCCAAAGAGGAAAACAAACGATTCGCCTGGTATTTAAAGTACGGGCAGAACTCCCACAAAAACATCGGCAGAGTGAGCCATGCAGTCTGTGGTGACCAAACAAGGTCTTGTCCTACAAATGCAAGGTTGCAGTTTATTAGGAAATCCACCAAGGAATTAATGTCAGCAGATAAAAGGAGAGAAACCTCTGGTCATGTCAGTAGATACTGTAATGGCAGCTGATAAAATTCAACCTATGTTGCATTAACAAAATCCTAAAGAAATAAGCTAGAGAAAGCAGGAAACTCCTTCGGGTTGCAGGAGCTGGCTGGGGCAGCCCCAGGTGGTTTGTGGCATCACCGCTGTCAAGGGGTTCCTTAATCTCCTGGCCGGCTGCTGCTGGGGGCTGGACCCTTGCGCGCCAACCTCGGTCCTCACTGTTGCTTCAGCTCAGAAGTTGGGCTCTGTTTCCTGAGAAAGAAGAAACGTTGGCTGTGGTAGATGTTTGAGCCATGTAGTTCCGAGAATTTTCAAGTGGATGAGAATCAGTCGTTTCAAGGTCACAGCCTTGTCTGTTTGTGACATTCCTTAGGCATTTATTGCAACTAACCTTTAAATTTTATTTTCTATTATATATTGTGTATTTGTTTATATTACTGTTTATTTTATTTGTTTCAACTAACTAATTCGGGAAACTTTGTGCCTTTACTTACATACGCTTTTCTACTTTTAGTAACTCTTTGCCCCCTTGTCTGGAAGAGCATCTGTATCTCTGTCTTCAGTGCACCCTTTTGCCCCCAGCACACACGAAGCCAAGCGTATACAGCATGGAAAGGGAAAAACAAAAACTAACGCACTTCATTTATTCTGCTACCTTTATAAGTCCTATAAAATCACCTTTAAACTTTGACTTCGTTGATATCCATGTATCTAAGCACTTTAGGAAAATGTCCACAAGAGTTTAATCTTTTCCATATACTTTTAACTTTAATCTTTCCCTTTCTGCTTATTCTTGCTGAACTATTTTAAATTGTTTTTGCTTATTTCTTGCTCAGCTATTTTAAATGATTTTTGCTTATTTCTTGCTCAACTATTTTAAATGATTTTCTAAAAAGAAAAGATAGGACTTCCCTATAGCTCAAACGGTAAAGAATCTGCCTGCGATGCAGGAGACCAGGGTTTGATCCCTGGGTTGGGAAGTTCCTCTGGAGAAGAGAATGGCAATCCATTCCAGTATTCTTGCCTGGAGAATTCCATTGACAGAGAGGCCTGGTGGGCTGAAGTCCATTAAGTCGCAAAAAGTCAGACACGACTGAGTGACTAACACACACAAAAAGAAAGGATACTGTATGAATATAGTAAACTTATATTTCCAAGTGTAGAATAAAGTATAAAGGACAGATGTTAAAATGACTAACCTATTGATAGTCCTTTTTCTTTGTGGAATTACAATGAAAGATCTTACATTATGTTAAAATTAATAGGAATTGGAAATAAGCAATCAGTTTTTTTAATTTGGGGTGTTTTTTTTTAGTGCTATTTGGGCGATGTGTAAATTTTGTTTTAAAGTGTTTCTCATCCTACACCCTTGAGGCTTCCCTGGTGGCTCAGACAGTGAAGAATCTGCAATGCAGGAGACCCAGGTTCAGCCCCTGGGTTGGAAGATCCCCTGGAGAAGGGAACAGCAACCCACTCCAGTATTCTTGCCTGGGAAATTCCATGGACAGAGGAGCCTGACAGGCTACAGTCCGTAGGGTCACAAAGAGTCAGACACGACTGAAGTGAACTTGCATCCTTACAGCCTCAGCTCTTGAAGATGGGGGTTGGATCCTAACTGTGACCCCTGCCTTTCCCTGATGTGTCTGTCAGCGCCATACCAGTTAGCAGCTGTGAGCTTGTCCTGACACACTTGAGGAACTTGGCTGCCTCTGAAGCTGCCGTCCGCTGCAGATGTCTAGCCTCGGTAAAAGACACATCACAACTGCACAAGGGCATTACTCGCAAAGCCCCAGCGGGGGCATTGGCGGTGGAGGGGGTGCTTGTGGCTTGAGGGCCTTTGAGGAAGGCGCACTGGGCCTGTGAACCGAACGAGGAAGGCGGGGGAGGCTCCCGAGGCCGCCATGACAAAGTGCTGCACACCCAGTGGCTGAGAACAGGGCCTTTCGTCCCCCGCAGTCAGGAGGCCAGACATCTGAGACCAGGAGTCGGCAGGGCCAGCGCCTTCTGGGGCTCCAGGAGGCTCCGTTGCAAGCCGCCCTCCTGCCTTCCAGTCTCTGCTCGCCCTCCCTGGCACCTGGCAGTGCCATCTGGTCTCTGCCTCCACCCAGCATGGTCTCCTCTGTGTTCGCGTCCTCTCTCCCGTAAGGACATGGGTGGTTGGACTCAGGGTACAACCTAGTAATCCACAGCGGTGGTGGTATCGTTGTTCAGTCACTCTGTCATGTCCGACTCTTTGCGACCCTGTGGGCTGCATTACACCAGGCTTCCCTGTCTTGCACCATCTCCCAGAGTTTGCTCAAATTCATATCCATTGAGTCAGTGATGCCATCCAACTATCTCATCCTCTGTCGTCCCCTTCTCCTCCTGCCCTCAATCTTTCCTAGCATCAGGGTCTTTTCTAGTGAGTCGGCTTTTTGCATCAGGGGGCCAAAGGGAGCTTCAGCTTCAGCATCAGTCCTTCCAATGAACATTCAGGACTGATTACCTTTAGGATGGACTGGTTGGATCTCGTTGCAGTCCAAGGGACTCTCAAAAGTCTTGTCCAACACCACAGTTCAAAAGCATCCATTCTTCGGTGCTCAGCTTTCTTTATAGTCCATCTCTCACATCCATACATGACTACTGGAAAAACCATAGCTCTGACTAGACAGACCTTTGTCGGCAAAGTGATAATCTGCCCTTGAATACATTGTCTAGGTTTGTCATAGCTTTGGCCTCATCTCAAGATGCTTACCTTAAGTACACCTGCACAGAGCCTTGTTTCCAGAAAGCTCTTGTTCTGCCATTCCAGATGAACACCATTCAGAAAGGCAGGTAGGATTGCAGTGGCCCCTACCTGAGGCAGTGAATGCACTGGGCATTGCCTTGAGGCAGGCACAAGGGCGAGGTCCCAGAGCTGAGAAACTGCCTTTGAAAGGAAGTGTGGATGGGATCCTACGGTGTGAAATTCCTGGGGGACCTACGTGGCGTGGCGGCTGAGTGGCTGTGCTGTGAAGTGAGGACGAGTCAAGGGTGTTGTGTAATCAGATCTGCTTTCAGGGAGGGACACACTGGTCCGTGTGTAGAATTGTTCCCGTGTAAACTTAGATGTCGCAGCTTCCAGATTGTTCTGCTAACCGTCATAGGTAAACAGTTCGACATATACTTTTCCTAGGCGGCAGTAGTCCTCAGTCGCTCCCTTGGATAACGGCCTTGGGTTAGCATGTGATGAAATATGTAACGTCCATCCATCCACTGTGGGCAGCTTTCACAGACCACAGCTTGGGTGCCAGTGAGACATCCTTTGACTACACTCTTCACTGGGGACCTTGTGATGCTGTCTTAGCCCAGGTTGCCTGTTGAGTAATGAGAGCTCGAACTGGCCTTCTCAGGAATTTTAGTAATGTATCCCAAACAGCTTCTTGTGGTTGAATGGTTTGGGGGGTTTGGGTTTTTTGTTTTTCTTTTTGGTTTAACTCCAGTTGACTCTTTATTTCCTGTTTCAGTGCATTTGTTCCTTCAGGTACAATTGGAGACTTCATCATAATGGAAATAAACTAAACAGTACCCTATTCAGAAAGTTTTACCAAAGGTGGAGAAGCAGTGACATTTCCTAGTATTATACTTTATTCTCCTAACTTTAAAGGGTAACACTTTTGTTAGCAATATTACTACATAATTAATAATCTAGCCTTTGTAACAAACCAAAATTCAGTTTACTATCATCTGTTTTACATATTTAATGTTTTGCTTTGTTTGGTCAAGGTTTTTACATTACCAAAAAAATGTTACAGACCTGCCTCAAAACCCAGAAGTGCAGGCTAAGCATGAGAAAAACAACAGACGAATTCCAGTCGGAGAACCTCATCCTAAGTCCCTTCCCAGCGGCCTTCAGGATCACCAGGGCCGGCAGGTCAGGGTCTGGGGAGACTAAGGAGACAGGGCTGCCTGTGAGGTGCTGGCCCGGAGGGGTGACAGTTCAGGCAGATGAATAATTGAGACAGACGCACCCCACTGATGGGAGACATTAGTGATTGAAGGCACACCGCCCACCACCAGGGAATTGAGGGAGCCTCTCTCACAGCAAGACCCTGAGGGCCTAGCTCCCCACACCCCACTGGCATGGGAGCTGCAGCTGTGAGCAGGGATGCCCCNGACGAATTCCAGTCGGAGAACCTCATCCTAAGTCCCTTCCCAGCGGCCTTCAGGATCACCAGGGCCGGCAGGTCAGGGTCTGGGGAGACTAAGGAGACAGGGCTGCCTGTGAGGTGCTGGCCCGGAGGGGTGACAATTCAGGCAGATGAATAATTGAGACAGACGCACCCCACTGATGGGAGACATTAGTGATTGAAGGCACACCGCCCACCACCAGGGAACTGAGGGAGCCTCTCTCACAGCAAGACCCTGAGGGCCTAGCTCCCCACACCCCACTGGCATGGGAGCTGCAGCTGTGAGCAGGGATGCCCCGGGGAGGCTGACAGGGAGTCACAGCCCTGGTGGGCTCCGGGAATGTGGGCCGCGCCCTGGGCAGCCCCATCCTCCAGAGGGACCCTGCCACTCCGAGCATCAGTCCTAACAAGGTATTGGATTGTGACTCAGAGAATGAGAGAGAGACCCTGTGTCCACACTGAGATTAAAGTGTGAGTTTTTAATCATGCGTAAGTCGTCACTATGATTCGTTGGTCGTGACAAACACGCCAGCGCATCCTTTAGAGGAATGTTACCTCACAAACTTGCTGTTGTTCAGCCCACTCAGTCCTGTCTGACTCTTTGCAGCCCCATGGACAGCAGCACGCCAGGCTCCCTTGTCCTTCACCATCTCCCAGAGCTTGCTCAAACATGTCCATTAAGTCGGTGATGCCATCCAACCGTCTCATCCTCTGTCGTCCCCTTCTCCTCCTTTCTTCAATCTTTCCCAGCATCAGGGTCTTTTCCATTGAGTTGGCTCTTTGCATCAGGTGGCTAAAGTACTGGAGCTTCAGCATCAGTCCTTCCAGGGAGTATTCAGGATTGGTTTCCTTTAGGGTGGACTGGTTGGATCTCGTTGCAGTCCAAGGGACTCTCAAGAGTCTTCTTCAACACCACAGCTCAAAAGCATCAACTCTTCAGCGCTCAGCTTTCTTTATGGTCCAGCTCTCACATCCATGCATGACCACTGGAAAAACCATAGCCTTGACTAGACGGACCTCAGATGATCCCTGTAGGGGAAACCCAGTGTGGAGAATACAAGGAGCTGCTGTGTCTTCACAGCTTTACTATAAATCTAAAGCTATTCAAAATAAAATGTTTATTTAAATATTTTTTTAAAATCAGATGAATTAAGATGGTACCCCAGAATATATTTAGCACACAAAACGTACAGTTTTGGGAGCTGATGCCATGGGTAACTCCCCTGCATCCAAGTTCTCTTATCTGAACACCCCTACCTGAGGGTATTCTTTGGCAGCTGGACTTGTGGGTTTGAGGCAGGACCGATACCCCAGGGTGACCCCTAACCAAAGCGGGCAGGGTGGTCCTGATGAGGAGGCATGCACAGCCTCTCCGGGGTCCCTAGCAGCTGTGACTGCATGGAGCTATGACTTGCTGACTAGAGCTCCCCCTTTTTTAAAATTATTTTATTTTTTTAAAAATACTTATTATTTATTGATTTGGCTGCACCAGGACTTCATTGTAGCGTGCAGGATTTTCTGTCTCTGTTGCTGCCTGAGAACTCTTAGTTGCAGCAGGTGGGAACTAGTGTCCTGATCGGGGATCAAACTTGGACCCCCTGCATTTGGGAGCGTAGAGTCTTAGCCACTGGACCACCAGGAAGGTCACTAGAGCTCTTTTTTTTTTTTAAATTAATTTACTTGTTTTAATTGGAGGCTAATTACTTTACAGTATTGTAGTGGTTTCTGCCATACACTGACTTGAATCAGCCATGGGAGTACATGTGTCCCCATCCCGAACCCCCCCCCGCCACCTGCTTCCCCATCCCATCCCTCAGGGTCATCCCAGTGCACCAGCCCTGAGCGCCCTGTCTCATGCATCGAACCTGGACTGGGGATGTTTCAGATGTGACAGGATACATGTTTCAGTGCTATTCTCTCACATCACCCCACCCTCGCCTTCTCCCACAGAGTCCAAAAGTCTGTTCTTTATCTCTGAGTCTCTTTTGCTGTCTCACATATAGGGTCATCGTTACCATCTTTCTAAATTCTGTATGTATGTGTTAATATCCTGTATTGGTGTTTTTCTTTCTGACTCTTTCCTTTCATCTCGCTTCCCCTGGTCTCAGGTCAGCTGTGGGAGAACCCACACTAAGACCATCTGCAATAAATAGGTATTGATGGACTTAATTGATGTAGTAAATGGGTAAGATTCTGACCATTCAAAGAAATTAGCATCCAGGAAGAGAAAGACTACCGGATCCGTGCGGATCACACCTGGTTCGCCCAGTGAGGAGCCATGGAAGGTGCAGAGTGAACACAGCCTACCCTTCCTGACTCAGGGTCGCTTCCGCCCACGGCCTCGTGCGGTCCAGCACCTCACCCGTCGGGGGGTCGCACATCCCGGAGCCCTCGCTGCCCCCGCCATCTCACGTGCTGGGAGGACACCCCAGGTATCTACACAGCACAACGGCCAAGGAGACAGCAGCTCCTCGACACGGACTGAAACCCCACTCCCGTCACTTCCTAACTTTCTGAGTCCACCCCAGTTGCTGAGTCAGCTCACACGTAGAGCAAATCCAGGCACACCCTTTGAGCTTGTCACGTAAATTGCATGAGGTCACTTCCTGTAATACCTGGGATCGCAGTGCAGAAACAAGCACTCAGGCAGTCAGTGCCCTTGTGGAGAAGATGGCATTTGAAATGGGGCAAGGAAGTGGAGAGTGGGACGTTTCCATTACGGCAGGAGGAACGACTGCCAGAACGTGAGATTAAGGACTGCAGGGAGCTTGGCAGACAGCTGTGTGCCTGGACAGAACAGGAAACAGGCAAGCAGGGTCACGGAGAAGCCAAGCCCAGAAGCCTGAGTGCCAGCCAGGGTCAGCTGACTTTATTCCATGAGCAGGAGGGGAGATGTAGGAGAAGGGGACTGTGCCAGAGGTGATGGGAAAGATGGGAGTTTGAATTCCGAGTTACAGTGCCCCAAAGAGAGGTCAGAATTGGAAGTAGAGGTTTGGGAGTAGTTCACTAAATAGCTTTATCATGAAATTGGCAAAGCAACCAGCATGGACTGTGTTCACCACAGTCGGAAATGGAATAATGGGCTTCTTGACACGGTCAAGGAAGTTGGTTCCTGTTGTGCCATTTTACACTTTAAACTCTCATCTTGCTAATTCTGTTGTCTGTAATCGCTTAGTCATGTCTGACGCTTTTGTGACCCCATGGACTGTAGCCCACCAGGCTCCTCTGTCCATGGAATTTCCCAGGTGAGAATACTGAAGAGGGGTGCCATTTCCTTCTCCAGGAGATCTTCCCGACCCAGGGATCAAACCCATGTCTCCTGCATTGGCAGGGGGGTTCTTTACCGTTGAGCCATGAGGGACGCCCCGTCTTGCTAATCAGTATGTATAGTAAAGTGAGATGTTGAGCTTAGTGAACTACAAGCTGAAGTCAGGATTGCTGGGAGAAATATCAACAGCCTCAGATAGGCAGATGACACCACCTTAAGGTAGAAATCAAAGAGGAACTGAAGAGCATCTTGATGAAGGTGAAAGAGGAGAGTGAAAAAGCTAGCTTAACACTCAACATTCAAAAAACTAAGATCATGGCATCCAGTCCCAACATTTCATGGCAAATAAATGGGGGGTGGGGGCGGGGAATGGAAACGTTGACAAATTTTATTCTCTTGGGCTCCAAAATCACTACAAAATCACTATGGATGGAGATTGCAATCATGAAATTAAAAGATGCTTGCTTCTTGGAAGAAAAGCTATGACAGACCCAGACAGCATATTAAAAAGCAGAAACATCATTTTGCCAACGAAGCTCCATCTAGTCAAAGCTGTATTTTTTCCAGTAGTCGTGGACTGGAAGAAACATAAGCTGGAATCAAGATTGCCGGGAGAAATATCAATAACCTCAGATATGCAGATGATACCACCCTTATGGCAGAAAGTGAAGAGAAACTAAAAAGCCTCTTGATGAAAGTGAAAGAGGAAAGCGAAAAAGTTGGCTTAAAGCTCAACATTCAGAAAACAAAGATCATGGCATCCGGTCCCATCACTTCATGGGAAGTAGATGGGGAAACAGTGTCAGACTATTTTTTTGGGCTCCAAAATCACTGCAGATGGTGACTGCAGCCATGAAATTAAAAGACGCTTACTCCTTGGAAGAAAAGTTATGACCAACCTAGATAGCATATTCAAAAGCAGAGACATTACTTTGCCGACTAAGGTCCATCTAGTCAAGGCTATGGTTTTTCCTGTGGTCATGTATGGATGTGAGAGTTGGACTGTGAAGAAGGCTGAGCGCCGAGAACTGATGCTTTTGAACTGTGGTGTTGGAGAAGACTCCTGAGAGTCCCTTGGACTGCAAGGAGATCCAACCAGTCCATTCTGAAGGAGATCAGCCCTGGGATTTCTTTGGAAGGAATGATGCTAAAGCTGAAACTCCAGTACTTTGGCCACCTCATGTGAAGAGTTGACTCATTGGAAAAGACTCTGATGCTGGGAGGGATTGGGGGCAGGAGGAGAAGGGGACGACCGAGGATGAGATGGCTGGATGGCATCACGGACTCGATGAACGTGAGTCTGAGTGAACTCCAGGAGATGGTGATGGACAGGGAGGCCTGGCGTGCTGCAATTCATGGGGTCACAGAGTCGGAGACGACTGAGCAACTGAACTGAACTGTGTACAGATGTGAGAGTTGGACCATAAAGCTGAGCACCAAAGAATTGATGTTTTTGAACTGTGGCGCTGGAGAAGACACTTGAGAATCCCTTGGACAGTAAGGAGATCCAACCAGTCCATCCTAAAGGAAGTCAGTCCTGAACATTCATTGGAAGGACTGACGCTGAAGCTGAAGCTCCAATATTTTGGCCACCTGATGGTGAAGAACTGACTCATTGGAAAAGACCCTGATGCTGGGAAAGATTAAAGACAGGAGGAGAAGGGGACAACAGAGGATGAGATGGTTGGATGGCATTATTGACTCAATGGACATGAATTTGAGCAAGCTCTGAGAGAGAGTGAAGGACTGTGAAGCCTGGTGTGCTGTGGTCCGTGGGGTTACAAAGAGTCAGACATGACTGAGCTACCAAACAACAATAGTAAAGCAGGTTTTTTTTCTCCCTGGATATTTTATCCAGGTAATCTAAATCTTCCCCAAATGTAGAGGTTGGTGTGGGCTGAGCGGTGTGGAGGTGTGTCCTGTGAGTGGACCAGGAGATAGGAGTGAGGTCCTTGCAGGCAGGGCACTGGGCCACCAGCTAGCCACAGCCACAGCTTTGGAATCCCGCACCTTGTCATTCCTTTTGCCAGTTGTCCATTAACTTCTACAGGAATTGAAATAATAGAGATGATGTTATACAGATTTGTTCATGCAGTTACTGTTTTCAGGTCTCCTTAAGTAGATCCTTATTTCCATTTCATTTTTATATAAATGATGCCTTTAACATTTTCAAGTTTCCAGTTGTTCCTTGCTAGCATGTCGAAATATCGTAGCATGTGTTTTTTTGTTTTGGTTTGGTTTTTTACTTTGCTGCCTGTGACCTGCTAAATTTCTTGTTTTTTTTTTTTAGATCTGTGAGGTTTTTGTAATTCTTTGGTATTCTCTATGTAGAAAATCATATAGTCTGCCAAATACAGTTTTGCTTTTTCCTTTTCGCCCCAGAGGCTTCATTTCTTCCTTTGCCTTCTTGCATCAGCAAGGACAGCCAGTGGCACGTGCTTCTCGCTCTTACAGGAAAAACACTTATTTTCCATTAAATGCCTTGGCAATAGGTTTTTCATGCATACTCTTAATCTGATAGAGGAAGTTCTTTTTTACTTATCACTGACACTAGCCTTGTTTTTTCCTTTTCAGCAGAAGACTCAGAAAGTGGCGTTTACATGCGATTCATGAGGTCACACAAGTGTTACGACATCGTTCCAACCAGCTCCAAGCTTGTTGTCTTTGATACCACATTACAAGTGAGTGAGCCCATTTCCCTGAGTTTGGGCTGTGTTATGTCAGTGGCTGTTCTGTCAGGTAATTTGGACCCAGTCCTTTCTGCATGTCGGGGCCTGTGCTGAGATTTACCATCTGAATTCTCAGTCGTCACGGCAGTCTTCTAAGGAATGCACTGTTTAACAGATAAGGAAGCTCATTCTCTAGAGTTTACTCATATTCTAGAATTTGAGAACTTGGTCCACAGACCCGGGGAGTCGTGGGGTGGAATCTGAACTCAGGTCTCCCTGACGTGTCCATCTCAGTCCCTCCTCGGCATATCCTGTGTTAGTTATTTACCAGAATAAAGTTGAAAAAACTTCAGTTATAAAGAAAAAAATTACTCAGGTGGATAATCTCTTAAGAGAAAACTGTCGATCTCTTTCAGCAGAAAATTTGAACCCGATTATTATGGTATTAAAATTGTGCTTACTGCAACTCGTTTTATACCAATATGACTTATAATCGTATGTGAAAAGTGCCAAATAATACATTCAATATACTCCAGTTACATCCAGTGTAATAAGATATGTGTACATACATATGTATTCTTGTGTGCGTGTAAATTTATGCATAAATCTTTACCAAGAGGATTACGTTCGCTCGGGTTCCCCAAAAGTAGCCGCCAAGGCAGGAATTTACGGGCCATCGGCACTTTTATGAGGGCGTCATCCCCCTGGGGAGCCCCCGAGGGCCTGGAGGAGAGCGGGGAGGGGCCGAGGGCCTCCAGGGGCAGCTTTCAGGTGCAGACCACTGCTCCTTCCCTGGTGGGACTCCAGTGGGCAAGCGTGTTCACCCCGGGGCCTCGGCTCCTCGTCCAGCGGGGTCCTGGAAGCCCTGCCCAGCCCTCTGGCCTGTGGGCCCCCTAGGACACCCTGCGGCTCTTCCCCCAGGACGCCTGGGCCCTAGGGGACCACTCTGCCTGCATTCGTCCTCAGTGCCCAGAATTCTCAGGAAGGTGAAAATCTCTTTGTCCTTAATTTTATTTTCCAATTGTTTCTGATTTTTGTGTAAATTGGCCTGATACCCTGTGACTTTGGCGAACTCACCCGGGCCCAGGCACCCTTCGAGGCCCCTTCTCCAGCTCTTGATTCCTTGACTCAAGGTGGACAGAGTGGTATCCAGAGGCAGGATCTTAGGGAAGCAGACAGTAACTTCAGGGAACCTTCTCGACCCCTAAAACTACAGACTGCAGTAGTGAAGTACCTGGAAATTCTGCATTCCCCAAATAAGTAGATCACCCCGTCTTACCCAAAGACATCTGCCAAAGGCCTGACCGGAGGTTTTCCAGCAACAGAAAAGCAAGTGATCCCGGGTTTCATTCTTACTCAGCTTTTCCCTCGTCGTGAAATGGACTCTTTCCTGAATGTAGCATTTAGCCAGGGCGAGTGATATGTGAAAAATATGATGCTTTATGGATCTTCAGAGGTCACTAATCCAGTGACTGTCACCCCCCTGATTAATAGAAGCTGCCTGAGCCTCATCCCATGGAAGTCACGAATCCTGTGGGCTCCATGCTTCCAAGGAGCTAAAACAGGTTACCATGGAAATGGGGGTGACACTTCGGCACTGGTGACAGCAAAGTTAATTATGTGTCTGAAAGGCTAAGCAGACCGTTGTCTAGACGCAGCCTGTAGGGTGACTGTGGACACGTCCCGAGGGCGAGGGAAGCAGGCGGGGGGCTGCAGCGTGTCTGTCCCCGGGACCACACGACAGTCATCCTCCTCTTGAGGTGGCAGGCAGGACAGCACCCGGTGTGCCCGTGGCAGGGCGACACAGAGCCGTCGAGACGGGTAGAAGTTTGTCCAGAATGTGTTTCAGTTAAAAAAAAAGAAACGTATTCCGCTTAAGTCACTCTGAGGGTATCAAAGACACTGCTGGGCTGGGGAGCCGGGGTCAGCCGTCCACACGTGAACTGAAAACGGGGGTCCCAGAAACAGGCAACTAGAGAGGCCTGAGAAGGGCGGGGTGGACGGCCCCCGCCCCTGGCGCCCGTGCCCTCGGCCTCTGAGCCCGCGGGCCTCCTGCGGGTTGGGCTGTGATGCCCCTGTGTGTTGTGTCCGCGGACTCGCAGCGCCTGTCTCCTGGTGCCCTGGAAGCCAAGTGCACGTCCTAGAGTCCTGCTCCTCGGGCTGACTGGTTCTCCCTCGAGGTCAGCGGTCGTCACGAGCCCCTGACAGTGGTGTGACTAAGGTGGGGGCGCTGCCCGGCTCCCCCCTACTCCCCGGAGGGCAGGAGCCTGCCTTAGATAGTTCCACGGCTGGAGATGCTGACAGCCCAGCACTCAGGCTAGACAGGCTCGATGCACCCTCTCGGGGTGGGCTCTGGGCTTGCATAGTCCCTCGGCCTTCAGCTGAGTTATTCTTCCCCTACCAGGCCCTGTAGCAAGCCAGGAGCCATTTCTCAAAAGGAAAGTAATGACCTGCAGAAGAAGGTGTGGGGATTTTTTTGAAGTCTTTTTCCTGCCCCAAACCAGTGACTCGCCTGTTGGTGCCTGGTGGGCCTTTCATCCAGCGGCCGCAGCTCTGCCTCTAGGGGTCGCAGGCCCGGGTGGACGAGGGGCCCAGCCTGCTGCAGAGCCGTGCCCTGCGCTGGGCCCTCTGCAGACCGCTGTCGCTGGTCACTCGGCACACGGGTCAGAGCAGCACTCAGACGGGGGCATATTCTGCCGAAGGCCCAAGAGGTGGCGGGGAGCAGGAGGCAGGCAGAGTCTCACGGGGCGGGGGGGTCTCTGACACTCCAGGCTGCTGCCCACCCCCTGGTCCGACCCCTCTGGCTTGCAGACATCACTCTGAGACGTCTGTAAAGCTTTGCTCCTCCCTGCCCGTCAGACCAGGCAGCCCGGTATCGTCGATGTCACCGTGTGCGACCCGAGGCCTGGGGGGCCGGTCAGCATCTCTGTGGATGGTGGAGTCAGAGAGCATGGGAGTGGGCTGTGCCCGCCGAGGCGGCCTGCACCTTGGGGGCCGAGTACATCGGTCCAGAGAGAAGGCGCTTGCAGGTGGAGCTGCAGGGTCCAAGATCCTCGGTTGGAGTCGCGGGAATCCAGCCGCATGGGCAGGTTCCCCCCGGAGTGTGACGGTCAGCACCTCCATCTCTGTGCTTCCCCAGGGACACCCTGCTGACCCTGGCTTGCCAGCCTGTGGTTTCCAGGGGCATCCTGCCTGACCATAGCATCCCATGCCCTGCGTGTCCAAGAGCCAGAGTAGGGACCCCAGTGCTCCATTCAAGAACTCAGGGGTAGCCAGTACGGCCTGCAGACCCCTGAGCTCCGGGCCTTGACCTTGGCTGAGACTCCGTCTGTCCCCTGGCAGACCATTTGCCCCACTTGACTGCAGCCACAGTGGCGTTGGGGGTGCTCGGAAGTGGCGTCTGTTCAAGGCCAGTGCCTGGTGACCCTGAAAGCTCTGTGCTCAGCCATCCTGGAGAAGCAGCAGTCCCGGGACCCTGACTGAGTTTGGGACTCGGGTCTGGGAATGGTGGGAGGATGGGACTGCACGTTGATGACTAAGGTGGGGTTTCAGACCCTGGGCCAAGAGTTTTTCTGGCTGTGTGGATCAGGCAACATTTCAGAGGCCGGGCATCCGCCTCATTCCCAGGGATGCTGTAACCCGTCAGCCATTGCCAAGGGCCCGTGGATCAGACAGAACACTCTCACCCCAGCTAGCCGCCTGCTGCCTCGTCCTTGGCAGCTCAGTGCAGCCCTGCCCTCCCCCGGAGGACCCTCACGCCACGCGCATCAGCGAGGTCCACACGGGTGCGCCCCCTGTGGAGCGCCGGCAGCATGCAGCTGCTCAGGGTGGAGGGTCCCCGCGCGCAGACCCGGGGAGGGTCTGGTGGGGAACGGGGCTGGGGGCTGGGCGCACAGGCGCATGTGCCGAAATCTCCGTAAGCCGGTGGGTTCACTCTTCCTCCTCAGAGCACCAGAGTTCTGGCATCTCAGCGTTCCGCAATGGCCTAATTCAAGGCCGTCAACTCGGAAAGCTTTTGAGCCTTCCCAGCGGCTGCCCTAGATGTCACGTCCACACTGCTGGTAACTCCACCAAATCCCATGTTATCTAGAAGCAGTTCCCACACTCAATTTCCAGGTTTCTGCAGATACGAAGTGGCGAAGCCCTGTCCCTGTCCCCACGTGTGAGGCCCTCGCTGGGGCAGGCTGGAGCCTGACTCAGGTCTCAGGGCAGCAGGGGGTGGCTGCGGTTGTCTGAGGAATGAGGGACCCCATGTGTGCAGGGCATCCACCCAGGAAAACTTGTCCCTGGGCCTCCAAGCCAAGACAGGCGGTTCTGACACCAGCCCTGTCGCTGTGCTGGGTTCTGGGGTTGAGCCAAGTCAGCGCCTGGGCTTTCACGTCCAAGACGCGGGGAGGCGGTGACCCCTGGGGTGGCGATGCTGCGTCCCCTGTGTGAGCCTCAGCCTGGCAGGACTCTGCCCACACCAGAATCCATGTTCCTTTTGCCGCAGTGACTGTATCTCTGGCCCCGGCTCTTCTCTGGCAGCTGCAGGCTGGGGCAGGGACGCCACTGTTGCAAGGAACCCTGGTTCCTTCTCAGTGCTCCCTGCCCAGGGCCACAGGGTCTGGGCCCCACTGACCCAGAGCCAGCACTGTGTTCAGGCCTCAAACATGAGCCCAGTTCCAAACCCTCGGTCCCCAAAACCCTCCTGGGTGCATTTCTGACCAACTGGGGTCCAGTCAGGACACAGAAACCACAGCAGTCGTTGAATAGAAAGCTAACATATATTGGTATAATTGGATGTAAGTTACCTGGGTAACTGACAGGGTAAATGCTGACCTCATAGTGAAAGAGGAGAGTGAAAAGCCTGGCTTAAAACTCAACACTTAAAAAAACAAAGATCATGACATCGAGTTCCATCACTTCATGGCAAATAGATGAGGAAAAAGTGGAAACAGTAACAGACTTTATTTTCAGGGGCTCTGAAATCACTGCAGGCGGTGACTGTAGCCACAAAATTAAAAGACGCCTGCTCCTTGGAAGAAAAGCTATGACAAACCTAGACAGAGTATTAAAAAGCAGAGACATCACTTTGCCAACAAAGGTCCAACTAGTCAAAGCTATGGTTTTTCCAGTATTCATGTACAGATGTGAGAGTTGGACCATAAAGAAGGCTGAGCACCAAAGAACTGATGCTTTCGAACTGTGATGCGGGAGAAGACTCTTGAGAGTCCCTTGGGGAGCAAAGAGATCAAACCAGTTCACCCTGAAGGAAATCAACCCTGAGTACTCATTGGAAGAACTGAAGCTGAAGCTCCAGTACTCTGGCCCCCTGATGTGAAGAGGTGACTCACTGGGAAAGACCCCGAGGCTGGGAAAGATTGAGGGCAGGAAGAGAAGGGGACGACAGAGGAGGAGATGGTTGGATGGCATCTCTGACTCAATGGGCATGGGTTTGAACAAATTCTGGGAGATGGTGAAGGACAAGGAAGCCTGGTGTCCTGCAGTCCCTGGGGTCGCAAAGAGTTGGACACAACTTAAGGATTGAACAACAGCAACACCAGGCAAGCCCCACTTGCCTAGTTTAGAGACAAGAAAGATAAGGGTTCAGCCTGTTCCCAAAATTCATGCTGCAGGGGCTAATAAAGAGGAAGAGAGATGTTTCGGCTCCTTTTGTGGTTTTTCATCGTTAAGGACAATGATCTTCAAAATGGAAGAAGTACAATAAATGGTGATTAGAAGAAGCTAAGTCCAGGGTAGGTGTGGAGACTGTAGGAGGTTGCCTGTTTGCTTCCTGGCCCCAACTTGTGCAGTGGTGTCGGAGGAATTGTGGAGACCAGGTGAGCAGGTCTAAGGCCCGAGGCTGGAGGCGAGAGGTAAGAGGAAAAACAAGATTCCTGGAAAAACAGTGGGGCACGCGGTGTCCATCCCAGGTAAGGTGTTTGAATGAAGCATTAACAAAAGTAGTAGTCTCTAGAAACCTGTCGTGGCCTGACCCCAGAAAGTCAGGGCGAGGAACCTGATCTCCTCTTTGGATCATTCATAGCTGTGGTAATACTGTGGAGGAAAGGCCAGTCTGGGGGCTGACAGAACCTGGCACAGCATCCTGATGGATAAGATACAGAAGCGTATTTAGGCAGCTCAGCAAATTAATGACTCATTATGGACAGAGGATGAGAGGATTGGATGGCATCACTGACTCAATGGACATGAGTTTGAGCAAGTTCCAGGAGTTGGTGATGGACAGGGAGGCCTGGTGTGCTGCAGTCCTTGGGGTCGCAAAGAGTCGGACATGACTGAGCAACTCAACTGAACTGATGGACCTTAAAAGAACGTCAGTGAAAACTTGGTCTCCCTTGAGCGAGGCTCCTGGTGGTTTGGGATTCCTCTCAGGGACCAGGCCACCTGTCACTCCAGCCAGCCCTGCCTCCTGCAGGCTCGGTGGGCAGCACCCTGCCTTAGGAACTAGCGGGGGACAAGCAGCTGGGTAAGCTCCCCTGCCTCTCCCCCTCCAGGAGGATAGTCCTCAGAAGACCCCGGGGGAATCAAGCCCCGTCAGGCCGGCTCGGCCACCTGCCCCCCTCTTCCCTGCAGGCCTGTGTCACTCCTGCTCCTGGGGTCATCTTCTCAGATAAGCCACAGGCGGGCCAGGCTCTGCTTTCTGGGGTAACCTAGCTAAGAAATTGCTGGATGCCTTAAGCTTCTTTCCCTCTAAGCCCATCAGCATTTGGAGCAGTGACTTGAATATTGATTATATTGGTGGCATCATCTACTTAACAGATGATTTGAAGCCATGAGAGAGAGAGAATAATAACCAACATCCAGAAGGATTCCTCAATAAGCTGAATGATCCCTGGGACTAATTAGTAAGTCCCTGCTGTCCAGAACAGTGAGAATTAGAGCGTATCGGTATTCCAGAAAAGACTTAAGTGGGCAGAACCACGGTGTGAGGCTGACCTGACGAGGGGCTCACACAACATCTGGGGGGCTGTTACAGGAAGTACAGGCAGTGGGCTTCACCGGTCACATCGTTTAGAGGTGGTGCAAAAAGGCTTGCATGCGAACAGCGGTCTCTGTTCCTCCTCGCCCCCTCGTCGTATTCCCAGAAACAGCAGTTCAGCTGTTAGGCCTGGCAGTCACTGCCACCGTAGCTCGAGTCATTCATTTTAAGGCACTTTTCTTCTGCCTAACTTGGCAGCCAGGTGCTTTGTTCCTCGCGTGGCTTCCTTCCTCCCCTCCTGCCGGCCCCCCGCCCCCATTAACCACATCTCGGGGTGTTTTCACGCATCTGACTGTCTCATGTTGTACCGCGGTGACATTTCCTATTTGCTCAGTTCAGTGTTATTCCTGGAGCTCAGAATCCTTCCGTTTTTAATTTTCTTTGATCATCTAAGGCTTTTCCCACCATCTGACCTCTCAGTAGGATTTCCTGTGCAGTCAGGCTGGGCCCGCAGGCTTGCAGCCTCTTACAGACCCACCCCTGCTGCTTCTGCGTCTCCTCCTCGGTCATCACCATCACCCGAGACCCTCACTGCTTCACGCCATCAGTGCCTTCACCCTCTCCTGATAACCTGAACGCAGGCTTTTCTGCACTCTTGATTTATTCCGTCTGTTTTGATGGAGCACTTTTCCCCGGAGCTTCCTGCCTCAGTCCACTAGGGCTGTGAGATCAAAGCCCGCAGATCGGCGGGTTTCATTTCTCCCAGCTCCAAGTCCTCTTGGCTGGTGAGGCCTGTCTTCCCAGCTTGTGGACAGTTGCCTGGGGAGCAAGACCAGTCTAAGTCTTTCTCATGAGGACAGTGGTCCCACCCTGGTGACCTCCTCTAACCCCGTTCAGGTCCATCACACTGGGGGTTGCTGTTGTTCAGCAACCCCATCCGACTCTTTGAGACCCCGTGGACTGTAGCCCTCTAGGCTCCTCTGTCCATGGGATTCTCCAGGCAAGAACACTGGGGTGGGGTGCCGTGCCCTCCTCCAGGGGATCTTCCCACCCAGGGACTGAATCTGTGTCTCTTATATTGGCAGGTGGATTCTTTATCAGGACTTCCCTGGTGGCTCAGACAGTAAAGTTTCTGCCTCCAATGCGGGAGACCTGGGTTCGATCCCTGGGTTGGGAAGATCTACTGGAGAAAGAAATGGCAACCCACTCCAGTATTCTTGCCTGGAAAATCCCATGGACAGAGGAGCCTGGTAGGCTACAGTCCGTGGGGTCACAAAGAGTTGGACACGACTGAGAGACTTCACTTTCACTTTCTTTACCACTGAGCCACCAGGGAAGCCAGGTCATGTTGGAGTTCAGTTAAGTCGCTCAGTCGTGTCTGACTCTTTGCGACCCCATGGACTGCAGCACGCCAGGCCTCCCTGTCCATCACCAACTCCGGCGTTTACTCAGACTCATGTCCATGGAGTCAGTTATGCCATCCAACCATCTCATCCTCTGTCGTCCCCTTCTCCTGGCCTCAGCCTTTCCCAGCGTCAGGATCTTTTCAAGTGAGTCATATTGGGGTTAGGAGGAGTCAAACGTTGGTACACTTCCCAAGAAGAGATACATGAGAAGGCAGTTACTTGGAAAGTTAAACATTGGTTGCACTCAATCTGTAGACTGTATACAGAATTCCATAATGTGTATTTCGAATGTTGAAGCCTTTGTTCCACTACTTCTAGCTGCCAGTGCTGCTGAAGAGAAAGCTGTAGTGTTTTTTCCTTCTTTAATCTCCGTCTTTGATGTGTGATTTCTTTTCCTCCTCTGACGCTTTTGAGGTTTGCTCCGTATCCCTGGGGCTCCTCAGTTCCGTGCCTCGTGCCTGGTTGTAGGGTTTTCCTCTTGTAAGCCGGCACCCAATGGGCCTTCGGGCCTGACCTGACACTCGGCCTGTGTTCACTGTGCTATTTCTTCCGAGGTCATCTTCCTGTTCTTTCCTTTCTTCTGGAACTTCAGCCAGGAGATCGTGGGCCCCTGAGTCGCTCTTTAGCATTCTTCTTACATCCCCTTTTTGCTCTGTTTTCTTCACCCGTCTAGAGCTTGTGCAGCTTCAGTGTTCAGGGCTGTGCCGAGTGGTGCACAGTTACACAGAGAGCACCCACAGCTGGAGGAACACGCTGTTCACGCGGGGCCTCCGCCTGGTGGGTCTCACTCAGGAGTCGGGCCAGCTGTCTTTTCCATTGGAAGCGCCCAAGTGTTCATCTTTGTGCATTTTATTTCTGATGCAGTTTCTCCGGAAAAAGTCCTTTGATGGTTGATGCGGTTATGATCTGCTTTGAAACAATCTCCCTGCTTGTTTTCAGACCTGCCCCCGCTTCCCCCGGGCATCCGGAGCCTCCAGTCGTGGGCTTCTCTCCACACCTGACTCTCTCTCCCCATGCCTGACTCTGTCCCCCACGCCTATTAAAATACAAAATTTTTAAATGGTATCCATTTAAGTAAATTGCTCATCAGGTGAAAAGAAAGAAATTTTTCAAAGGTACTCAGGGACCCTGACGTTTTTCCCTGAAAACTGAACTCGATTGTGCCCGTCCGCTTTTATCCTGTCTCTGTTTGGTAATTGGTGACACCCTGTCCCTTCTGTAGTTGTGAAGTTTTCTGAAGTGCAGTTTCAAAGGACTCCGCACACGTGATGCTAAGGAAGCAGGTTTAGAAGGTCTCCTGATGGTGCAGAAGCTACAGCCAAGCCAGAGGAGGGACAGGCAGGGCTGCTGACCGGCAACACCGACACGCACCCCCCTCAGGAGCTGAGAGCACGTCCTGTCCACTCCAGGGGGTTCTGTCCCATCTCTGGAGGGGCAAGTTGTGGCCCCCACCCTCCATGACATGTCAACATATCAACAGTCTGTGTGGCTGAAGTTAAGACAATAAATCTTTCTCTGCTTCTGGTTTGTAGAGACTGGAAAATTAAAAGCTTTTTTTCCTTTTTGACTCTTACTGCTGAACATTTTCAGAGCAAGTCTGGTCCGTGCAGTCACTTGCGGGAACTCCCTGGTGGCCTAGTGGTCAGGACTCCAGGCTTTCACTGCCGAAGGTCCAGGTTCAGTCTCTGGTGGGGGAACTGAGATTCTGCAAGCCATGTGGCATGGCCAAAAAAATAACAAAAGCCCATGCAGTTGTGAGGAAAACGTTGTCTGTTATCCCCTTGTGTGGCTGAGAATGTCGGGGCTCAGAGAGGGTGGAGGGCCTGAGCCAAGGAAAAGCCAAGGTCAGCCTGGTTGGTCCTGCAGCTTCGCCCCTCTGAAGGCAGTGGGAGATGCCTCTGCTTCACTCTCAGCATTTTCCTCAGCGTCTGGCTTCCCGGATGGCTCAGCTGGTAAAGAGTCCATCTAGAATGCAGGAGACCCGGGTTCGATCCCTGGGTTGGGAAGATCTGCTAGAGAAGGGATAGGCTACCCACTCCAGTATTCTTGTGTTTCCCCTCTTCCCTGGTGGCTCAGCTGGTAAGGCCTGCAATGTGGGAGACCTGGGTTCGATCCCTGGGTTGGGAAGATCCCCTGGAGAAGGGAAAGGCTACCCATTCCAGTATTCTGGCCTGGAGAATCCCATGACTGCAGAGTCCACGGGGTCGCAAAGAGTTGGACATGACAGTGACTTTAACTTCACTGGCTGTCTTAGCTTCCCATGCAAAAGTGAAGGCACTTTTCACCTCGAATCCCTAACATCCCCTTTGCCCCTGGATGGTGGCTTCCCTGGGTTTGTCCCTCTCATGGCACAGCAGTGCACCCTGAGGTCAGCACACATCACAGCCCCGCCATCCGAGGTGCCAGCCTGAGCATCCGCCCTGCGTGTGAGAGTCAGTGCCTTGCGGGCGTCTCCTTAGGTTTGTGGGCAGAGCCCTTGCGAGCCCTTTGGTAACCTCCGAGCATTTAGGGGCCATTTAACAGTTTATGGGCCTCCCTTGTGGCTCAGCTGGTAAAGAATCCACCTGCAATGCAGGAGACCTGGGTTTGGTCCCTGGGTCGGAAAGATCCCCAGGAGAAGGGATAGGCTACCCACTCCAGTGTTCTTGCCTGAAGAATCCCATGGACAGAGAAGCCTGGCGGGCTACAGTCCATGGGGTCATGAGAATCAGACATGACTGAGTGACTGACACCTAATAGCTTGCAGGTAGCAGGTCAGGCAGAGAAGTTACTGTGGAAAAGCAAGATGTTTTCCTATTTCTGGAGGGACAGTCACCGTCTTCAGAGTCAGACCCTGCTTCTGCTGGTGTGCCCATCTGTGCACGGGTTGCTTCTTTGAAAGTGAACGTCCCTTTTTCCCTTCCCTATTCAATTTTCTCTTTGCCTTTGATTTCTAGCGTCTTACCTGTGATGTACTGGGTGCGGTTTTCTTTGTGTTTTCTGCCCTCGTTTTATTTGACTCTTTATGATAGATTACAGTTTTCTATTGAAATTCACTGATTTGAAGATGATTGGAAAAATGCGTTTGGAAGAACTTCCAGGAAGATTATGGAGCTCAGTCCATGCCTTTTCTCTCAATAATTGTAGCTCCTTGAATCCGGCCTGTGTGGTGCCTGCCAGCGCTTTCCCATCAGGGTTTGCATACGGTCTCTCCAACTTGTGTGGTTGTTTTCAGCTATTTCACCATGGCCAAACCGGAACTTTCACGGCTGTGGTTGCTCAGGCTTACATGAATGACCCTCGTGAATGATTTTTACACTGGTTTTTCTGTGCTAAATCTCTTATTTTGGAGAAAACAATGAGCAGTTTGTGGTTTTAAAAGTGCCTCCACTCCCTGTCTACTCCAGCCAGTTAGAAAAACAAGCTAAGCAGATATTTAATGTTTCAGAATCTATTTGTCCGTGACTTTCCCCGTATCCTTTGATGATATTTTCTAGGCCCACCATCAAGGATTCCTAGATTCCCATGGTCCAGAGAGAAACAGACCATTCACCCTTGCTCGCCACCCCTGGCACACTGTGNGGAAGATTATGGAGCTCAGTCCATGCCTTTTCTCTCAATAATTGTAGCTCCTTGAATCCGGCCTGTGTGGTGCCTGCCAGCGCTTTCCCATCAGGGTTTGCATACGGTCTCTCCAACTTCTGTGGTTGTTTTCAGCTATTTCACCATGGCCAAACCGGAACTTTCACGGCTGTGGTTGCTCAGGCTTACATGAATGACCCTCGTGAATGATTTTTACACTGGTTTTTCTGTGCTAAATCTCTTATTTTGGAGAAAACAATGAGCAGTTTGTGGTTTTAAAAGTGCCTCCACTCCCTGTCTACTCCAGCCAGTTAGAAAAACAAGCTAAGCAGATATTTAATGTTTCAGAATCTATTTGTCCGTGACTTTCCCCCGTATCCTTTGATGATATTTTCTAGGCCCACCATCAAGGATTCCTAGATTCCCATGGTCCAGAGAGAAACAGACCATTCACCCTTGCTCGCCACCCCTGGCACACTGTGAATGTTTTGTGATCCTTGATACAAGCTGTGGTTTGAAAACCATCTTGGCAGTTTGTGGATGCCATTCAGTTCCCGCCTGACCCTCATGCCCTTGGACTGGCTCTTCTCACCGCCACTCCCCAGTCCCCTGCCCGTTTGCCCTGCAGGTTGATGGAGTCCCCGCTGTTCTGAGGACAGTGCCAGGCTCGGCCAGGACAAGTGTGGGAAAGGGCCAGCGGGAGTCCCCCTCAGTTCCAGCCGTCCTTCGGCTCCTGTTCTGATGAGCCAGGCACCTCCATCAGTCACTCTTGTTCCGTAAATAAAGGCAGAAACCAGTGCCGACCCATTACTCTTCCTATGACATGAAGCTTTCCGTTCCTGTAATCCTCCCATTTGTTTTCGCTGTTATGTTAACAAGGGGTTTGGGAATATAGTGGATGAAAAAAGAGCCTTTTTCTTTCTTGGTTATAAACATAACTATAACACAGAATAAAAAAATTTTTAAGACATACACTTTCACTGCTTCAACTCCTTAGTATAGAAGTTTACATTTTTTTGCTTCTCTTTAATCTTTCTGTTTAAATACATGTTTTATGTAATTATGATGCATGATTTTATAGTCTGCATTTTCACTGCCACAAATCTCCACCCCCCACCCCGACTTCAACCCAGTCTTCACAGTTACCCTGTTTGGTGCTTCCTTTTCTCATTGGTGTGCCGGTACTTAACAAGCTTGCGGGAGGCAGCTCTCTTTCAGTTTCCTGTAGTAGAAATAATGCCACGCTGAATATTGTCGATTCAGAAATCCTCCTCCTGAAATTTCTGTGTAACTAATTCGACAGAGGAAAAACTGGTACACGAACAGTATTTTTGTGATTCTTGATACAAGCTGTGGGTCAGAAACTACTCTAACAATTCATAATGCCACCGGTGGTTTTACAGCCACACCTGTACTAGGTGTTATAACTTAAAAATATTGGCTTATTTAGCAGCTATAAATGATGGTTTTAATTTGCTTGAACTTTCATTTCTTTGATAATCAGTAAAATTGAGCCATTTTCCAGATGCCTTTGCTCTCTGTATTTAGAGGTCATTGCCATCACTGAGCTTAGTAAGTCATCGCCTCCACTGCCTTCTTTCCCTGCCATGGTATCTGGAAGGGTGTTTGTCCTGGGGGCTCAGAGAGATTCTGCATGTGAACTACTCTGAACAAGACCCAACCCACGACGGGCATACAGTGGTGGGTGTCTGTCTCAAAAATGTATAAAAGTACGTGTATATTATGTCCTTCATTCCTTCTCTTTCTCACCCTCAGGGGAATGAAGGAGGTATGCTTGATGTTTTGTTATTAAACATATGAAAACAGATTTTCATTTTAAGTACTTGATACAACTTCAGTGTTTTCAAATGAATTGATAACCACCTATAAAAGGGATTAAACTCTGAAGTTTAATTCTTTTATGTGGTGTTAATTATATGAAGTCTGTATGTAGCCAAGACACTTTAGATACAAGAAAAAAATTTTTGAGGTTAATTGCATTGTTTGTTTCAAAAAATAATCTCCAATCCCTGTATACCTTACAATATAATACAGAAGCATATTGCTTATATTAATACATTCAGTTATTTTTAACATCAAATTACAGAACTCAATGTTGAAGATAACTGGTAAAATTAGGTTGAATATTTTAATTGGTTGGTGCAAACATAATTAGCATTTTCAGTCCATGAATTTTAAATCATTATAACTAGGCTCAAACACATCTTTATTAATCAAAATAGGAACCATTACAATGGACACATTTTTGCCAGTGAGAAGTTTATTCATGTAGCATAACAACCCATGCTTTGGGATTTGACAAACTCCAGGAAAGCATTTTCTGCCTCCTGCTGATTGAAGAATTGTTTTCCCTGCAAAAAGTTGTCGAGATGCTTGAAGAAGTAGTAATCAGTTGGCGAGAAGTCGGTGAACATGTGGATTGAGACAAAACTTCGTAGCCCAATTCCTTCAACTTTTGAGGTGTTGATTGTGCGACATCAGTCGGACTTTGTTGTGGAGAAGAACTGGACCCTTCTGTTGACCAGTGCCGGCTGCGGGCCTTGCCACTTTTGGTGCCTCTCATCGATCTGCTGAGCGTGCTTCTCAGAGGTCGTGGTTTCTCCGGGATTCAGAAAGCTTAGTGGGCCAGACGGGCAGCAGACCAGCAGACAGTGACCGTGACCCTTTTTGGTGCAAGTTTGGCTTTGGGACATACTTTGGAGCTGCTTCTCGGTTTAGTCTCTGAGCTGGTCACTGCCGGTTGTCATATGCAATCCACTTTTCGTTGCACATCACAATCCAATCGAGAAATGGTTCGTTGTTGTTGCGTAGATTTTCTGATTTTTGGTTAGCACATGAGGCACCCACTTACAGAGCTTTTCCACCTTTCCAGTTTGTGTCAAATGCTGCATGACCACAGAACGGTCAGCGTTGAGTTCTTTGGTGACTTCTCGCGTAGTTGTAAGAGGATCAGCTTTGATGGTTGCTCTAATTGGTCCTTGTCACCTTCCAACGGGCGGCCACTGTGCTTCTCATCCTCAAGGCTCTCGTCTCCTTTGCAAAACTTCGTGAACCACCGCTGCACTGTACGTTCATTAGCAGTTCCTGGGCCAGACGTCATGTTTGTGTCATGAGTTGTCTCCGCTGCTTTACAACCTATTTTGAACTCGAATATTCAAGAAATTGCTCGAACTGGCTTTTTGTCTAACATCATTTCCATAGTCTAAAATAAACATAAGAATACACAGCAAGTAACAAGTCATTAGCAAAAAAACATAAAGCGAGAAAGGTACATTAAAATGATGTATAACATAACCACATTTAAGAGTGGATTCCAATATCAAACGGCAAATTTCAACAATGCAAAAACCACAGTTACTTTTGCACCAACCTAATAGCTGAAGGTACTTTTCTCCCTGCATATGTATGACTAAAAATGTATGTTGTTTCTCTTGTCTTAGGTTAAAAAGGCCTTCTTTGCCTTAGTCGCCAATGGTGTTCGAGCAGCACCTCTGTGGGAGAGTAAAAAACAAAGTTTTGTAGGTAAGCAGTGCGGGCCTGGGGAGAAATCTGAATGCCTGAGGTGCTGGAATCCAGCCTGGTAAAACATGACCAAGTTAGAAACACCGTTACTTTTTATATCCTGTGAGGTGGGGCTGCTAGTAAATTCAAAACATTTATGAACCTGTATTGGGTTTCTTTTCATCCAGCACCTTTTTGGCTCCAAAGCTTCCTCCGAGCCTTTCCCGGTCCCAAGAGCCCCAGGAACTGAGGGTCCCCAGCCTGAGGCCGGCCCTCTGCTGGTCGGCAACTCTGCCAGGTTCCCGCTGCAGGGCACCCCCATTTCCTCTGGGTAAATGTCTTTCTGACATGGCAGATGAAATGATGGAAACATGGTTGATGCCTTTGCTAAATCATTGTTACACTATTAAAAATACCAGGGACTCAGTATCTAGGCTCCATAATATGTCCTCTTAGGAATCGTGGTGGACTGTGGGTGTTGCCCCTTCTCAGCAGGCACTGCGTCATCTTGAAACGACTCCCTGTGTCTGCCTACCCTCGGGCTGCAGCTTCATCAGGGAAGCGGTCCTTGTCTTCATCCCTGTAGTCCTGGTGTCTGGTACACAGTGGGCCCTTCATAAATTGTGCCTGAGGAAGCCATTGTTTTTAGAAGGATTCTCAGAAAACCATCCACGTGCTACCAAAAGTGTCATGTCTTTAGAGCTTATGGTATACTTGATGTTAAAGTATCCAAAATTATTTGTGTGCAGATGCAAGTCTTTCGTGAAGTTTTTGTAATATTCAGAAAGTTTTCTCTCAGTGAATTGCCAAATATTATGATTAATTCCATTAAATATTATTAGGCTTTAACTTCAGTTAAATTTGTATATCTTAGTTTGGAGTAGATAATTAACAGGTTAATAGTTTTAAATGATATATTAAGTTGTGCTGGTAATCATTATAGTATAATTTAGAAGGTTTTCTAGTAAATAAATATTTCAGGTTTGCTTATCACCTGAAATTTTCCTTGAATGTTTTCAGTTTTATATTTAATATGTAATTCTTTCTTCCAGGAATGCTAACAATTACAGATTTCATTAATATACTACATAGATACTATAAATCACCCATGGTAAGTGCCAGAAATCCTTATGTCAAGTAAGTGGAACTGTGTATGTCTATGCAAGTATTTCGTGTGTGTGTGTGTATGTGTGTGTGTGTGTGTGTGTGTGTGTGTTTTAAGATTGTGTGTGTACTGGGCTAGCAGTGCTGGTGGTTGATCTTTCCAAATACACACACACACACACACACACACACAGCTCAGACCTGGGTTTGATCCCTGGGTTGGGAAGATCCCCTGGAGAAGGGAAAGGCAACCCATTCCAGTATTCTGGCCTGGAGAATTCCATGCACTGTACAGTCCTTGGGGTCGCAAGGAGTCGGACACAACTGAGCAACTTTCATTTTCATATATATATACAGGAAACTTCAGTGTAAATTAGTCTGATATTTGAAGCTTGAAGAAAGTAGTCTCAGGAAACATAAAAAAAAATAGCCTTTTTATTCAGCTTTCAGAAATCCTCATATTAGTGGCACCCCACTCCAGTACTCTTGCCTGGAAAATCCCATGGACAGAGGAGCCTGGTGGGCTGCAGTTCATGGGGTCGCTAAGAGTCGGACACGACTGAGCTACTTCCCTTTCACTTTTCACTTTCATGCGTTGGAGAAGGAAGTGGCAACCCACTCCAGTGTTCTTGCCTGGAGAATCCCAGGGACGGCGGAGCCTGGTGGGCTGCAGTCTATGGGGTCGCACAGAGTTGGACACGACTGAAGCCACTTAGCAGCAGCAGCAGCAGCAGCAGCAGTGTACTTACTTATTGCCTGTGTGCTAAGTCACTTCAGTCGCGTCCGACTCTTTGCAGTCCCATGGAGTGTAGCCCACCAGGCTCCTCTGTCCATGGAATTCTCCAGGCAAGAATACTGGAGTGGGTCGCCATGCCCTCTTCTGGGAGGTCTTCCTGACGCAGGGATCAGGGAACCCTGAAGCGGTTCTTTACCATCTGAGCCACCAGGGAAGCCCCCGCTTATTGCCTAGATGGTCTGTTGTTTGTTAGTTGCTCAGAAGTGTCCAACTCTCTGGTCGCCCCATGGGCTGTAGCCCGCCAGGCTCCCCTGTTCACGGCATTTTCCAGGCAAGGATACTGGAGTAGTTGCCATTTCCTTTTCCATTCCCGACCCAGGGATTGAACCCTGAGTCTCCTGCATTGGCAGGCAGATTCTTACCCACTGAGTCACCAGGAAAGCCCCTACTGTGAATGTCACTAAATTTGTGCTTTTAATGGCATTGTGGGCATGCTATAGCATTGAGATCTGCCTGGACGCATAAATGGAGGAGGCCACTCATGCGTCTTTGGACTGGATGGCTGCGCCCAGTGAAGCCTCGAAGTAGATGAGCTGACACAGGGTTTACCTTCCGGGCCTGTGGATGTTTATGCAGCTTCTTGCAGTTACCCCCGAAATGCTATAACAAGGACTATACAGACACTGTGGTTTTAATGAAGTAAAAATTAAAGTTGGAGAAATTCACTTTTGACATCTTTCTACTGGTTAATTTTAGTGACAGAACTCCCTGGTCCAGTCCTGCTGTTTCATAACAGCATAGTTGGAAACCCACGTGTGGCCTTAACCTAACACTGTGATTTTCGTGATTCTACCAGCTTGCTTGGTGTTTGTTGTTTTTCTTGCTTTCTTTCTCTGGCTGAGCCGTCCAGTACAGTGCTGACATCATGAAAGCAGGCCTTATTGCCTTGTGTGCCCTCCTGGAGGGAAAGTGGTCAGCATTTCACGGTTACTTTTGGCGTCAGCTGTAGTTCTTTCATAGATACCCTTCGTCACGTTGAGGATGTTGCTCCGTTTTCAGGTTTGCCAAAAGTGTTTCTCATGAACAGATGTGGAATTGCATCGGATGCATTCTGCAGCTGTTGAGATTCTTTTTCTCCATTCTCTTAGACACCATTTCTTCAAGTATTTTTCTGTCCCCTCCTCCACTTTCTAGGATGCTAGTTCCTCAACTGACACTCTTGTTTTATAGCATTTTTCCCAGTATTTCCTCTCTGGGCTTCATTTCAGATATATTTCATTTCTGTGTCTTCCTTTCCACAGTTCCTTTCCTCCACGATATCTTACCTACTATTTTTTTTTCCTTTCAGATAGTATGTTTTCTGTCCTAGGAGTTCCATTTGGATCTTTTTTATATTTTCCATTTCTCTCCCTGTAATGTTTATATTTTCCTTTAAATCCTTGAACATATTATGTCAGTTGTTATATATCTGATATATATATATTGGAATCTATTTCCATCATCTTTATTCTGGGTCTGATTCTGGTGACAGGTTTTTCTACTATCATGGGTCGCATTTCTGCTTCTTACAAATTAATAATTCCTAATGAATGCTGAATATTATATATCATATATTATAATATTATGAATATTATAATTATAACATTATTATATGTTCACATATAATAATTATAATATTCACAATATTATAATAACATGTGGTTGAATATCTGTTTTGTCTTTCTTTAAAGAGTATTGGACTTGGGGCATGCAGTTAAATTACTTGAAGATCCTTCATTAAAAGCAATTTTGTTGAGATATAATTTGCTTCCCTGGTGGCTCAGACGGTAAAGCGTCTGCCTGCAATGTGGGAGACCCAGGTTCGATTCCTGGGTCGAGAAGATCCCCTGGAGAAGGAAATGGCAATCCACTCCAGCACTCTTGACTGGAAGATCCCATGGACGGAGGAGCCTGATAGGCTACAGTCCATGGGGTAGCAAAGAGTCGGACACGACTGAGCGACTTCACTGTAATTTGTGTGTCTTATATTTCACCCATTTAGAGTATGCAGCCCCGTGGTTTTTAGTATATCAGAGCTCTGCAGTCATCACTGCAGTCAATTTTAGAACATTCCCATTACCCTAAAAAGAAACTTCACACCTCTGAGCTGTGACATGCCACCAGCCCACCGTTACCTCCAAATCTGGCAACCACTAAGCTACTTTGTAGACTCGCCTATACTGGACACCTCATATAAATGGAATCACACAATATGTGGGCCTTTGTGACTGACTTCTTTCACATAACATAGTGTTTTCAAGACTCCTCCATGTTGTAGCATGTATCAGTACAGCGTTTCTTTTTGTTGCCGAATAATATTCCATTTTATGGCTGCATCACATGTTACTTATCCGTTCATCAGTTGATAGACATTTAAATGGTTTCCACCTTTCAGCTATTAGGAATACCGCTGCTGTGAACAGTCACATACAGGTTTTTATGTGGATATCTGTCTTCATTTCCCTTGGGTATAGACCTCAGTTCAGTTCAGTTCAATCACTCAGTCGTGTCCAATTCTTTGCAGCCCTATGGACTGCAGCACGCCATGCCTCCCTGTCCATCACCAACTCCCAGAGCTTGCTCAAACTCACGTCCATCGAGTTGGTGATGCCATCTGTCTTACTCTCTGTCATCCCTTCTCCTCCTGCCTTCAGTCTTTCCCAACATCAGGGTCTTTTTCAGTGAGTCAGTTCTTCCCATCAGGTGGCCAAATTGGAGTTTCAGCTTCAGCATCAGTCCTTCCAGTGAATATTCAGGACTGATTTCCTTTAGGATGGACTGGTTGGATCTCCTTGCAGTCCAATGGACTCTTAAGAGTCTTCTCCAACACCACAATTCAAAAGCATCAATTCTTTGGTGCTCAGCTTTCTTTATGGTCCAACTCTCACATCTATATGTGACTACTGGAAAAACCATAGCTTTGACTAGACAGACCTTTGTTGGCAAAGTAACATCTCTGCTTTTTAATATGCTGTCTAGGTTGGTCATAACCTTTCTTCCAAGGAGCAAGCGTCTTGTAATTGCATGGCTACAGTCACCATCTTCAGTGATGTTGGAGCCCAAAAAAAAGTATAGACCTAGGAGCAGAATTTCTGGGTCACACTGTAACCTGTGTTTAGCTATTTTGCACGGTAGCTGCAGCACTGCACCTTCCCACCAGCAGCGTGTAGTGTGACAATTTCTCCACACCCCCGCTGACACCTGTGACTGTCTCTCTCTTGGATGACAGCCATTCTAGTGTATGTGAGTTGCTATCCAGTTGTTATTTTGAGTTGCATCTCCCTGATGGCTAATCTTGTTGAGTATCTTTTCACGTGCTTCTTTCAAGGATTGCTTTTAAGCTTTGTCAGAGTGTTAATCGTATTCTGACTGGTTTAGCTCTCCTAATACTTCAGGGATTGCCATGGGTGTCCCTGGTTGTTTGGCTAGGACTTCCCACTCCGTGGTCGGAAGGCAAATGCCCTTCAGGGTGCGTCTGCCCGGGCTCACATGGCATCATCCTGTGCATGCCTGTTTAGCGTTCAGTCAGAAACTCAAGGAGCTCTGCGCAGCCGTCTCTTTTTCTGGATCCCCACCCCTGCTTTGTCTAGTGGTGTGTCCTGCAGGTCCCACTTGGCTCATTCTGTCTAGACTTTGATTTCTGTCTCCTCAGCTCAGTGTGACGTCATGCTCTGCTAGGGGTCAGCTGCCCGCATCAAGGTCGAGATGCCTCTGAAGCAGGGCATGGCGGTCACAGAGCTGTTTGCCTCCCTTCTCTCGGGGACAGCCAGCCTGCCCCGCCTGTTGTCTCATGTCTGAAAGCAGCTCCACATATTTTTTTCCCATTTCTGGTCATTTGTACCAGGAGACTAAGTGTGATCTCATCTATTGCATCAGGGCTGGTAGAGCTCTCTGTTTCAGGCATACCTTTTTGCAGTTTTTGTTGTCTTGTGGTTGCTGTATGCGTTTCAGAATCAATTTTAACTTACCACAGTCCATTTAGAGTTTATATTGGTGTTATGTAGAAAGTATACTTCCATTTAAACAGCCCCTCACATTTTTATTTTAAACAAAATGAATAAAAGGGAAAAGATCATTTTTTTATATTTACCCACATAGGTACCATTTTCTATTGTTTTCTGTGGATCTGAGTCACCATCTGTTTTTACTGCATTTGAAAAACACCCACCAGCATTTTTGTGGTCCACATCAGTGACGACTTATCTCAGTTTATGCTTGTCCAACAGTGTCATTATTTCATCTTTTTTTTTTTAATCTTAATGTTGGAAGGACAGCTTTGCTCTTTTATAGAGATTGAGTTAACTGATATTGTTTGTTTTCTTTAGCTCTTTGAGGATATAGTTTTGTTGTCCTTTGCCCCCCAGTGCTTTTGATGAGAAGTCAGTGGAAATGGCTGTCCTTGTCTCCTCTTTGTAAGGCATCAGTTCTTCCTGACTTAAGGCTCTCTCTTGAACTTTGGATTTCAGCTGTTGACTGCAGTGGGTCTTCGTATCCATCCTGTTCCTGGTATGTTGAGTTTCCACGATCTTCTAAGTTGCTTTTCTACCTATTTTGGGGGGCTGCTGTTTCTTCAAAAAAAAATTTTTTTTTAATCTCATTCTTTCTCTCCTTTCCTTCTGGGGCTTGGATTCCTTGTATGTTAGACCACTTGATCCTATCCCATAGGTCTCAGTCTTTAGCACCAGGGATCTTCAGATAATGTCTGTTGATCCATCTTAAACTACTAATTCTACCTGGGGTGACCTCCAATCTTACTATCACACCTTATTTCTTCTGGATGCTTCTTTTCAGTGAGATGGGCCTGTGACTGTGAACGATTTTGTGGCTTCTCTGGAAGATTTTCCAGGCTGATTTTTCACCAACTGGAAACGGCAATTTTAAATTATCATTTTTATGTCTGTCATAGAAAGAACTGTTCCTGACAATGAGAGCCACGGCAGCTAGTTTTCCTATTAACCACTGTATTTACACAAGTGGAGGTACCAGATAGCCTTTCTTTTAAAGCCCAGTTTTGTTCTCAAGCGGCTGGCTGGCTTCTTCCCCGCTGTCCCCAGAGCCGGCCAGGGTCTTGCTGACGCCGGGCAACTGGGGTCCCACTTGCTTCTCCTCTCCTGCCCACCTGTCCACTCGCTTCCTCCTCTCTCTTCCTCCCCCGGACTCCCCTGCTCTCCTCCCCCGTGGCTGCTCTTCTTTGGAGATCCAAATCCACGCCCTCCACGGGCATTCTTCTTCAGGCGCTTGGTCCTTGCCGTTTGACACTGCAGTCTTCCAGAACCCTCCTCAGGCACCCGCTCCACCATGGTGAGCTCCCTGCTGTCCCCCTGGAGTGGATGAGTCCCCGTTTCAGCGCCCCCCAGGAATTGCTCAAGCGGCGCTTTTCTGTTGTGTTCTGATTCCGCCGAGGGCATGGCCTCTCAGCTGGGAGTGACTTTCCTCCCCCGGGGATGTTACATCTCCTGGCTGGGGAAAGGGTGGGCTGGCTCGACTGGGGTGGCATGGGCAGAGGCCGAGGATGCTGTGGGACACAGTGCACAGGACGCCCCAAAGCGTCCGCCGTGCCAGGTCAAGAAGCGCTGCCATCGGGGTACCTGAGGTTCTTGTTAGGTCATTTTTAGAGGTAGCGACTGTGTCTTACGCGTGTTTACATCTTACACACTATACACACCTTCCCATCGTGCTGGGGCCAAGTACCCCTGGTTCATAATAGACCCCCATGTTAGCCGAGCATGTCCCCCCTGATGGCTGCAGCTAGAGCCCCAAGGGGTTATGCAGGCAGACAGCAGGGAGGCCCCTCCTCTGCTGGGCTCAGTCTCCACCCCAGAACCACCTGAGACAGACCAGGATATTCTGCTTTCAACTGTGAAAGCCAGAGGCTCATCTTCCTCGTTCAGGAAGCTGATTCCTTCCTCATCCTCCTCTGTGTCCTGCATGCTATCATTCAGTCACCTAGCGGCAACATCGGGAGGTGGGGGGCTTCTTATTTATCCATCTGTCTCTATCTGCCCTCCTTCATTCTTCTCTAAACTTTTTTATTCTTCTCCCGGTGGCCCCCTCTCTCCCCACGGTCACCGTTTCGAGATCTGACCTCCCCGACGCTTGGTCTTGTTGCATCTGACTCTGGTGCCGTCTCGTGGGCCCGATGCTTAAACCTTCAGTGCGGGTTGTCAGTCCCCTAGCCCCCGGCTCCCAGGTGCCGGGGCGGGCCCCACCCCGTCTCCTTCCACCCCATCTCCTTTCTGTGTTTCAGGAACGTGGAAAAGTCCTTTTCTTCTCCGGGCCCTTACATGGGTTTGTCTTTGGGTTGACGTGAAGTCCACCCGGCAGGCAGAGCCTGCCTGAAATCTGCCTCCTGAAGGTCTCCCGGTCTGACTTCTGACCTCTGCTCATCCTTGCATCCCCACGATAAGCCTTGCAGAGTCTGCTTCCCCCGCCGGTCAGTGGCGGCTCTGCACAGGACTGTGTCAGTGTTGCCAGGCGGGGTTGGGAGTTCAGAAAGAGGCCAGGCGTTCCTGCGGCGGGGCTTCAGAAGCTCCCCGGGGTAGCAAGCACTGCAGGAGGCCCGGAGGCCCTGTGCCACAGGCTGCCTCACGTAGACCTCACAGAAGCTAGTGTGGACAGCCTTCCACCCCATTGTTTAGGGAGGAACTCAGATTCAGAGACCTTAAGTTCTTTGACCAAAAGCAGCAGCCAGGATGCGGTGGCGCAGGTGCTGACGACGCCAGGTGACTGGCTGCTCTCGAACCCTCTCTACCTTTGCAAAGATGCCCACCTGGTCCAGGCATAACCTGATCCAGCAACTTAATTAGCACAGTTTAACCAACTTTTTAAACTAGAGAGGCTAAAAATCTTATATTTCCTACGAAGGAGTGTGTGTTTATATATACGTTTTAAATTTGTTGTTAGTATAAGTTGTATACTAACTATATTGTAAAGTTTTTAATTTTAAAGTGTATCACAAATTTTCAAATTAATAATATCATGTTAGTTTATGTTTTAAATTTATACAACATTTGTCTTCAAAGAAATGTAGAGCACACTTTATGTCTCTCATTTATATTTCTACATTTCTGAACTACCTTACTTGTTTCCATCTGTTGAATTATGGGACTTCTTTTTTTCCTTATCTTGTATATGATAACATTGCAAATAAAAATTTTCCTTATTTCTAGGTACAGATTTATGAATTAGAGGAACATAAGATTGAAACATGGAGGGGTAAGCAATATTGAGTGTTAAAAAATCTTTTTAATAACAGGAAAAAAAATGTTCTACTCATATGTAAAATGTTTTAATTTCACAGGTCCTCTTCTTTCCACTTTATAATCTACTATGTTAATTAAAACATTCTTTTCTACCTTAATTTTGACACTACTGTATGCCTTATGACTATAATTGTTACCCATTCTCTTCAGTACACATGTACAGGGAGCCTGCAGCAAGTCTTTATATGGGGCTGGGGTGTAGATGAATAAGGAGCAGTGCCCAAGTCTCCGCCCTTCAGTGGGGCCACCATTCACCACTGAGTATTACCTCCCAAATCTTTGTCTTTGGATAGAAAATACACAAACGGAATGCCTGAAATTAACTAAAACAAGGATCTGTCCCTACTTAAATTCAACCATTATTTCTTTGCAAATTATGTAGAAACATGGAACAAATGAACCTTAAACTAGATGATTTGATGATTTGAATTAAATCGCAAGAAAATAACTTTAAGATTGCGTTCTTTTGCAGCATTGGATCTCACCCTCTTTGTGTATAAGCACAATACCCTTTTCTGAAACGGAGCCATTTTTAACATTGTAATTTCAGGGCTGTGAAATCGTTGTCTTTAATGAGACCTGTCTTGCTGGGTTTGGTACGGCAAGGGCAAAGGAGCAGTCAGCAGGAATAGCATAGCGAGGAGCCAGGGGTGGGCGTCATTAAGGAGGGATCCTTTGTAGGTATTCAGGGAGGCGTGTGGATAGAAACAGAGGGACCCGCTGAAGGTAGTTTTTAATTTAAATCTGAAATTTAGCTTTGTGCTTCCCATTATCTGCTCGGCTTGAAGGCAGCCTTTAGACTGGCTGCAAAATCCGAGCACCCGTTAGAATCCTCTAGAGGGCTGGGCCTCCTTTAATCCTGCACGAAAGCTTCATTGAGTGATGCGTTTGATTTATGGTGGCTTTATCACGCCAAACCAAAGTCAGTCAACGCGGAATCCACATATTAGCCTATTACGCAGTGAATGTATACTTTAATACCGAGACAGATACTTCTTAATAAATTCTACTGTTTAAGTTATGTTAGACCAAGGTTTAAGTATATTTACACTTTGTATATTACATGGCATTTGGTAGTAATAATAACGTCAAGATTCTCTATAGAAACCTCAGTAAAGCAAATGAATTACAGTTTATCTTTACAAAGATTTCTACATACTAGAAAGATCCCCAGATACAGTAGATCTGAGCTTTGGTCTGGAAAATAAAACCTAGTCACATTTAAAGAACAAAGTTTGTTACAGCTTTTATCTTTTAACTTATAAAAGTTGGTTTTAGAGGATATCATGCAAAGCTTCATTTCTTGAGGGTGATCATGACTCGGTAGTATCCCAGTGACCTCCGCTGGTATCGCTCTTTTACTAGATTTCTTGACTTTTCTGGTTTTTACAATATCTACGGTAACATGGTTTTTAAATACTTTTCCACAAAGGCACCATCTGAAAAACAGTGTGGAACTTGTTTAAAATAACCATAACTATCATGAACACAATAGTTTTCAGTAAGTTAATTCAGTTTGGGTTTTTAATCCTTCTAATCATTATCTGTAAATGGAAGGCTATTTTAACTGTTAAGTTAAAATTACAAATAGCAACTATGTTACTAATTACATATTTTCTCTCTATAAATACAGAGCTTTATTTACAAGAAACATTTAAGCCTTTAGTGAATATATCTCCAGATGCAAGGTAAACATGTCAAGTTTTTCTCCTTTGAAAACATTCATTCATTCAGGTTCATCCGTTTTGTGACCATGGGTGACAGGTTATTTTTGTCTAGGTGGGGGCCAGCCTTCAGTATTGAATTTGGTAAACTTAAAAGACAATGGAAATCACCTCCACTGTTGGTCCACGGGGTTGGTGATGGACTAGAAGGTGGTCGTACTAAGCAGCTCGAGAATCCAGATCACCCGCAGCAGAAGCCGAGTGGGCAGCTGCTTAGTCCTTAGAGCTGCCGATCCCTGAGCTGTCCGCTGAGCCTCGAAGACCAGCCTTTGGAGGGTGTTGTGCCCAGGAATGTGCGTTACGCAGCTCCCCCAGGGGTTCTGATGGGCACTGAAGCTGAGCAGTCAGCCTCAGGCACTGGCCCAGTGGTGGTCAGAGGCAGGGCTGCCCTCAGTCCTCCTGCTGGACGTCCCACTGTTCCAGATCCAGGAGCTTCCCAGAATTAAAGACAAGCATCAAACCACAGATCCAGGAAGTTGGCCACACGTGTGGAACCAACCAGGCTTCCTAGAAATGGCTCGGAGATATCGCTACATTCGTATAAAAACATTCTTAAAACTAGTGCTCCAGTGAGAAAAGGGTGGGCTTCCCTGGCAGCTCAGATGGTAAAGAACCTGCCTGCCGATGCGGGCCACCCAGGTTTGATCCCTGGGTTGGGAAGATCCCCTGGAGAAGGGCATGGCAACCCACTCCAGTGTTCTTGCCTGGAGAATAGCCCATGGGCAGAGGAGCCTGGCAGGTTACGGTCCATGGGGCTGAACAGAGGAGGACACGACTGAGCGCGCACACACACACACACACGTGAGAAAAAGTGGAATATTGGCTTTTACTTCCAAGACCTAAAAAGGCAGCTCCACCCAGCATGCCCTCCTCGTCTGCAGTCCCAGGAGAGGCTGGAGCAGGAAGCGGCCAGTGAGTGAAGTCAGGGCAGCCTCACCAAGCCCACCACAGCGCCCTCTGTTGCCAGAGTTGTCCGTTAGCCTCCCTGGGGGTTAGCTTCTGTCATTTCTCCAAAGCATCAACTCTGCTGTTAAAAAACGCCTGCTCTCCTAGAGGTTTGTGGTTTACATTTGGGTTTGAGGTTTTATATTAACACCCATTGTGGAAGATCAAAAATTTTGCTGAAGTCTGCAGTCTAAAACTTTTCCAGAACACCTTAATGTCTATCAACCTCTTAATAATTGTTACTGAAAGACATTGAAGATACGTTGAAAGCAGGGGTGGTCCACAGTTTTCTACTTCTTCTTTAAAGCCTCCTAACAACTGTAATGGCTTTTCCCGCAGCCTCTTCGATGCTGTGCACTCGTTGATCAAAAATAAAATCCACAGATTGCCAGTTATTGACCCCATCAGTGGGAATGCACTTTATATACTTACCCACAAAAGAATCCTCAAGTTCCTCCAGCTTTTTGTAAGTAGTTTTTAGTGTTTCTAAAGACGTAGTTGCATCTGCTTTAACTAATTTACTTCAAGTAAATTGGCTCCCTGTTACCCTCATAGAAGAAATTTGTTAGCTTTGAGGTCTCCATTTCTAAACTTCCGTTTCTCATCTCACTGCTATTTGAATTGCACATTCTCAATGTTGATTCCAATTAAAAAGCAATCCCCTTTTAGCGCAAGTATCAAAATAGTAAAAACACTTGGAGTTCTCTATTTAAATAAGAATATTTTTATCGCCTGAAATGAGGGGACATAAAGCAATTTGCAGGTCAGTCTAATTAAGGAACTGCTATACAAGATAGCGAGCCAGATTGCCTTATGAAGCTTTATTGGTATCAGGGTTTTGGAAATATATTCAAAAAGTTCCCAAGATTATTGTATTATTATAAGTGCAGCGAAAAACCCAAAGCAAATAAAATTTTGACCAAGAGAATACCATGTTGGTCCAAATGAGGGCTATATTTTCTGTAGGTTTGTTCAACGGTGTCTGAAATAAGATGGCTTCATAATCAGCAAAAACATAGAACCGCTTTGCTTCACAGTGTTAAAAAGAGGCTCAGAGGACCAGAGTGTTTACAGAAGGGCTTTAATCTTTTTTTCCCCTTTAATTACATGCACTGAAATTGAGGTTATAAGTAATTGGTCAGCTGGAACCAGTAGGCGGCCTCATTCCTGGCTCAGGAGAGATCATATTAAGAATCATTCTTTAGAAGAAGGTAAAATCTGCATGAGGTTAGCTTTGCTGTCTTCCCTCCTGCTTCAGATAAGGAAGTAGTGTAGCGTCTGGTGCGACATGCAAGAGCTCACCTGCTGCTCCTGGGACCTGCTCCCCACAAACCCCTTGCCAGACAGCAGCACAGAGAGTTTAGTTAAGACTGGGAGAAACGCCTTGTTCATCAGACCAGCCCTGTGTTCTAGTAAGTTTGTGTAAGCGCAACCCTCTTGATGCTTAAATGCATAGAAAAAGTAGGAAGGAGAAGAGTTAATTTACAAAAAAAAAACATGAAGTTTGGTAGAGACAGTCCAGGGAAGAACTATAGAGTCACGGATTGTGATGGTCAGACTCCCCGTCCACCGTGGGCTAGATGCAGTCCCCTTGGCTCCGAGCTCCGGCAGGACCCCCGGCAGAGGCTGGGCCAGGCCGTTCACCCATGTACCCCTTAAAGTCATCATTTAAAAAGAATATGAATCATGAGCGCCAAACACCGTTAGGCACTGACGCTGGGTCAGGCACTTCACGTGAGCCTGATTCCACCGCCTCCCTTCTCAGGTAGGTGTCTTTACCCATCTGATTCGTAAGCGATACAGCTCAGCGAGGTGGTGTGGCTTTGCCACGGTAGCCCTCGCTGCCCCTGGCCCCCTCAGGAGGCGGCTCAGGTCCTAGCCCTCAGGGCGCCTGGCTCACAGACCCGGACCCCGGGTGGCGGAGCCCGCTTCCATGGCCGCGCTGTCGAGCAAGAACCACCCGCAGCTGGAGACAGGCCTTGGGCCATTTTTCTCTTCTATGCAAAGGAGAGGAGGTTGCCTCTGACAGTCCTGCTTTCTGTTTGGGCCAATGTGATCATTACAATCATGCTGTTAGAATGTCCAGCTAGGAATTTCCAGATAAAAAATGAAGAATTCTAAAGCCTGATTTTTCCTGAATTGAAAGCACTCTCTCAGAAGCAGTAGCATTGCCCCTGGAGACATTTGCCCGTTAGCCCGAGTGGACAGTGTGGCTCAGGGGTTAGTGATCCTGCGTCGAGATGGGCCAGGTGACCTAATAGGCCTTTCTTTTTTTTTCTCTAAATTTCTAGGATTCTCATGATTTGAATATTGATGAACTCTTTGACTTGAACATTTTATTTCTTCTAATTGTTCATCTTTTCCTGATAATTATAAGGTACACCAGGAGGACGGAATCAACTGTGCCCTTTATAAAAGGTGGATTTTTGAAACCATAGAACCTTGTTTTGTTTTAGTCAAACGTGACCCTAGGCTTCTCTTCTGACTTGTCCCTCCTCTAAAACAGCCCGTGAAAAGAAAAATTAACTTTTAAATGTTCTTCTAATTCTGTTTGGTTGGCTTGTTCTTATTCCTCGTAGACAAAAATTGGAGTCCTCCAAAGGAGAATTCGGGTGGGATGGGGTGAGAACTGGCTTAGCCTCTCAGCTAGCCACCATCCAACACTTCGGGTTTGGAAGCGTGTAGCTTCTTAGTAACTGTTACTTAAAGATGACAGCAGAACCACGAATTTAACAGGAATAATTTTAAAAGATTCTTGGTGGCTGATGGGCCTTAATATCCAAACAGAGCTGTTGTTACCTTCTGTCCACTTTCCCAGTGAATGAAGAGAAGGAGAAAATGTTAGTGCTCTCCAGCGTTTTACTAAGTACTTAAATAGAAGCTTAGACATACAATCTGTTTTGAACAAAAGACACAGTCCTTATATGTAACATTTTCATATTAATTTACTAAGTACTTAAGTAGAAGCTTAGACATACAGGCTGGTTTGAACAAAAGACACAGTCCTTATGTGTAACACTTTCATATTAGTTCAGATTTCCAGGTAGATTTCTAGAAAAGACTAATTTGCTGCACATAGCTTTCATCAAGTGTGGACATGTGGACACTAACAAGGAGTGTCTCTAGAGCGTCTGTATTATCTTCCTGTCTAGATGTCTGATATGCCAAAGCCTGCCTTCATGAAGCAGAACCTGGACGCACTTGGAATCGGGACCTACCATAACATCGCCTTCATACACCCGGACACTCCCATCATTAAAGCCTTGAACGTTTTCGTGGAAAGACGAGTGTCGGCCTTGCCTGTGGTGGACGAGTCAGGTCTGTGTGCCAGGCCATACCTGTTATCTCCTTAGGGTAGAGTGTGTGTGTCAGCCGCTCAGTTGTGCTTGACTCTTTGCAACCCCATGGACTGCAGCCCGCCAGGCTCCTCTGTCCATAGAATTCTCCAGGCAAGAATACTGGAGTGGGTTGCCGTTTCCTCCTTCAGGGGATCTTCTCACCCACAGATCAAACCTGGGTCTCCTGCATTGCAGGCAGATTCTTTACTGTCTGAGCCACTAGGGAAGCCCCGCTTAGGGTAAAATTATTGTTAAATGACCTGGCGTATCAGATATGTGGGGAAAAGGAAACCTTAGACCAGGGAGCACTCGGGGTAATAAGAATCATATTTTCCATGAAGATATCATTTCATATCTGTTTTTAAACAGGCAAATTTATTTTGTTTAGCAGTATTTAATTCCCAGTGATTATCTAGTTAAGATTGATGTTAAATGCTATTTCTTGTTTTAAGACTTTTTCTAACATATATTTTTATTTTTAGGAAAAGTTGTAGATATTTATTCCAAATTTGATGTAATTGTAAGTATTTTTAATTTTGTTAACCTGTCATCTAGAATGCCTGTGATGCATATTCATTACTCTGTTTTTGTGATTTTTCCTAACTTAATTCTTGGCATATTTGAGGATGAGGATCCTATCAGAGAATTCCACAGACTCCCCCATAATAACTGTACTTTTATTGGTATTTTGTTCATAGATTTAGCAGTGAACAACATATTAGCAGCATCGTATAATTCTTTGTTTTTCAGATCAGCCATGGCTTTTCTGTTGCTATGGCGAGTGTGTGTGTATATTAAGTGGTCGCATTTCTGTGTGGGAGATAGCGATTCATTCTGCCAACAGGCGTGGGCCTGGTACACACATGGCTCCCTGGTCACGCATAGCCCACTGCTTGCTGACTGCCAACAGCTGTTCCAAAGAGGACAGGAAACCTATTACATAGCGTTATATAAAGATCTTCTTTAATCCCTGGTTAAATGTACTAGATTGATTTTGGTGCTACACCCTTCCACTCGGTGCTTCTCTCCCCACCCTACTCATTTAAATGCATTTCCTTAGAGTTTTACATTAATTCTAAGAAAGGGAACTGAAACTCTGGTAGCCCCAAACACGCACATTTTTTTTGGTTTTTTTTTTGCCACAGTATTGACTGCAGCATTTAAGTATTTGGTAGCTGTCTCAAACCCTTATGTTTCATCCTATTCCATTTAACATAATAGACACCATAAAACAGGCTTACTGGAATCTGGTTGGGTGGGACCCCTATAAGCTTAATCAGAGCCTTGAGACCCATTCACATCTATAGGACTTCCTCCACGAGTACTTGGTCCTGACGGCTCCCCACCCGCAAGCCTTCCTAGCAGAAACCTTCTTCCCCAGCCCTGGGGACTTCTCACCCTTGGCAAATGTTAGTCCACCTCTCAGAAGACTATACATCAGGGAACAACCCTGTAGAGTAAGAGGGAGAGGGATAAATTAGAATTTGGGATTAGCAGATACACATTACTATATAAAACAGATGAAGGATATCCTACTGTAGAGAAGAGGGAACTATATTTAAGACCTGGTAATAACCTATATGAAAAAATACATGCATATGACTAATTCACTTTGCTGTATACCAGAGAGTAACACACCTTGTAAATCAACGATATTTCAATTAAAAGAAAAGAACTCTATTGGGTAAGAATGGGGGAATCTTCCATAGGTCACACAGTCAGAATTTAACACAATTGCTTCATAATAAAGGTATACCTTGCAAGCTTTACTGTTGATAAGATGATGAAATAACAGTACTCATGGCATGTGTTAAGCCAGTACCATGGTTCTAAATTAAGATAAACATTAATGTTTTTAAAAAATCAGGTTGCTCTGAACTTACTCTGGTCATTAACGTGAATGGAAACAAAGGATATAATTCACTGCTACTTGATTACAGAACCTTGCTGCTGAAAAGACGTACAACAACCTAGACATCACGGTGACCCAGGCCCTACAGCACCGGTCGCAGTATTTCGAGGGTGTAGTGAAGTGCAGTAAGCTGGAGATACTGGAGACCATCGTGGACAGAATCGTGAGAGCGGAGGTGAGGCGGCTGCACACACATGCACGCACACACGCCCCTCCCTCTCCCTCCCTCCCTCCGTCCTTCCACCGGCACTAAGTAGGAAGCAGGGCCCCAGGAATCTCAGCCGCAGGAGCAGCCCCTGAGGCAGCCTTCCAGTCCAGTCGCGCGGCAGTCTCCTGCTGTAGAGCGTGTCGTGTGTCTTGGCACTTAGTAGGTCATCTGTGATGTCTTGGCACCTAGTAGGTCCTCTGTGAATGGCCACTGGTTTCAGTTTATAAGGCCTGATGTCGTAGCCGAATCAAATAAATGGGTAGGCTACTTTCATGGTTTTAAAACTTAAGAAAACAGAAGTCCCAAGAACTTTAAGTTTCCTTAGGGTGTTAGTGAATTTAAAGCTGTAGATGTAATCCTATGGTTTTAACAAAGTAAGTTGGTAAAACTGTGTTCTGATCTTTTACTAAGTTAGAGTAATTGTCTTCCCATCAGTGTGTCTTTTCCTGATTTAAACTGTAAATGGTCAGTCCATCTCCTGACCCTCAGCCTCATGTCCCCTTTTATTTTACTGCCTGTAAGTTTTTTTTAATACACTTTGCATAACACTCTAAATAAAAGATACAGGATCACCCCCATAGTGTATTGAATGCATTAAACCCATCCTCAGATCATTTCTTTCCTTTCTTGTTAAGGACAGGAAATTACCCTCTATCAGTCTTTAGGACTGAAGCATCGATGTGACTGTGTTCCTCCTAACCCCTAACCGGGCAAAAGCCATTCATAAGTCTGCTCTGATTTTTATTTAAATGCAAGGACTCAGGCCAAAAAGAAAAGTGCCTGAGTATTTTTAGGCTCATGGCGGGTGACCTTAGCCTGCTTTCTGAATCTTACCTGTGAAGTGGTGTGGAGTCTGGAGCCCCTGCCCAGGAGCCAGTGGTGCCCAGGTCCACCAGCCCTGCCCGTGTCATGCGTGTGAAGACCCCCACTGCCCTGTCCTCGGGGCTGATGCCCAGCTGCAACCACCAGGCTTTTACCCTGTTTCCCTAGCCTTAACAAGAAGGCTTTCCTTTTTCTTCTTGAACTTAATACCCATTACTAGTTTTCCAAAGGGCTTTAAGTGGCTTAGGAATACATCTAAGCTTTCTATTGTTCTTTTTATGTGCCTTTTGAAGATCATAAGAAATCCCTCTATAATTATAAGGACAATGGACCACATCCATCTAATGGACTCCTTTATAATGATTAAAGGTCATGTTAAAGGAGGGTGCTATTGATATGAAAAAACAATATATTGCCGAGAGAAGCCAATATAAAGTGTGATCCTTGGTGTGACCATGACGCCCACATGCAAAGCAAAGAGTCTAGAAAGACTTGCACCCCAGGACTGACACGGCTGTTTCTGGGGACGTGAGGACGTGGGGAATGCGAACACTCCTGTGTGTTCCCATGCCCCTGTTTGAGCGTGTGTTACTGTCACATGAAAGAAGAAAGTGATTGGCTTGTCCTGGAAGTTCATCGGGAGAGCAACACAAATTTCACTATAATATGAAATAGGTTATTGAGGAAAATAAAGACGTAATTAAAGTTTTCTCAAGTTGCCCATCTTGACTTTTTTCCTCATTAACTATTTTCCACCAAAATATGTTGAAACTGAAAACTGGGGACAAAGACCAGTTTTTAGCTTCAACATATTTTTGTTAGGAGAAGGGCATACATCAGCAATGTATGTATCAGCCATGATTTGGCTTATTTACATGACGAATATCACACTAGCTTTTCGAAAAGGAACATCTGTACATTTAGACACATCAACAAATAAAATACTTTTGGTGCCACTAATTCTAAGTGAAATGGTTTCCCCTTGACCTTTAGTAGTTCAAAAGAGAGTCATTTATCATTATTAAATATTAACAACCGTGTCTCAGTTCAGTCGCTCAGTCCTGTCCGACTCTTTGCGACCCCATGAATCACAGCACGCGAGGCCTCCCTGTCCATCACCATCTCCCGGAGTTCACTCAGACTCATGTCCATTGAGTCCGTGATTCCATCCAGCCATCTCATCCTGGGTCGTCCCCTTCTCCTCCTGCCCCCAATCCCTCCCAGCATCAGAGTCTTTTCCAATGAATCACCTCTTCGCATCTGGTGTCCAAAGTACTGGAGTTTCAGCTTCAGCATCATTCCTTCCAAAGAAATCCCAGGATTGATCTCCTTCAGAATGGACTGGTTGGATCTCCTTGCAGTCCAAGGGACTCTCAAGAGTCTTCTCCAACACCACAGTTCAAAAGCATCAATTCTTCGGCGCTCAGCCTTCTTCACAGTCCAACTCTCACATCCATACATGACCACAGGAAAAACCATAGCCTTGACTAGACGGACCTTAGTCAGCAAAGGAATGTCTCTGCTTTTGAATGTACTATCTAGTTTGGTAATAACTTTTCTTCCAAGAAGTAAGCGTCTTTTAATTTCATGGCTGCAGTCACCATCTGCAGTGATTTTGGAGCCCAAAAA